>JAGYYO010000271.1:0-11144 GCA_021441625.1 Diophrys sp. 3 WChen-2021
GAAATCTGAGTTTCTTTTAGAAGTCTCTTTGATCTCATTCTAGCCAGCATCTTTATACACTTGTTAATTCAATTAAAGAATTGGGGAAAGTTCTTAGATCAGGTTTCTTTCTATTTGATTGTAGTAACTGAGGGTGTGATTTACTGCTTTAAGAGTTTATTAGTTGATGATGGGGTTTTATTTATCTGCAGCTCTTTAAATTCAGTTGTTATACTTATTATAGGGGGACAAAAGTGCGAATGTGAAATAAAGGTTAACAGCAATAATATAATTGGGGTTTTTGAATTCTGTTCTAATGATTTTCCTCTACATGTTGCTCATTTCTTGAGGCTTAAGTAACAGAATTCAGACTTGACGTAAGAAGTAAGAAAAAGTCTAAAAACATTTGCTTTGAGAGAATTGATTGTTCTTTGAAGTGATTCGTAGATCTTTTAATGCTTTTTAGCAGTCTTCTTACTGTATCTTCTTATTGTTAGTAAGGAGCCAAGTCTCATACCACATATATGAAATTTGGCATCTTTAAATTATTTAAATAGAAACAGAAGTATAAATTAGATGGCTGAGAAATGCCGTATTAGGCTAACGAGATTAGAATATGGAGACTGACATTGGTCTTAAAGGATCAATACAAATACTATTGAGGGATTAACAACATTGGGAACAACATAATAAAAGCAGGACTAGTAATTTTAGCTCTCCTCATCAACATATATACTTGCAATGCATTGCGCACTGAGTAAAGCACTTTTCATTCTAAAGGTCTGAAAGCTTAATAATTTTATGTAAGTAACAGACATAGATATTTCTATTAGTGGACTTCTTCTTCTTAATTCTTTTGAGTAGAAGCAAATTTAATGCACAGATAGAATCCCCAATGCCTGATGAGAAATACTTGATATGCTGGGTGCCTACCTTATGCCTTTGCCCGGCCCTTTAAGGCATTAAAGAATTTGGGATTATAGTTCAGATGGTCCCAGCATTCTCTGCTATCTTAAAACTACATCGGTTGAGCCCACCCAGATAATCTAATATGTATTTAATAATTAGCGAAATCAGCTCCTCTGGAATATTTCCATTTTCCTTTTAAAAGTTTTATCACCCACCATAATAGTGTAACCTAATAAGAGAGATGATGTACTCGAATTCCCTGTTCTAACAATTTATAAGGCGTTCCTTAATTCTCATTTCTGATGGAGAAGTATCTCAACAGTCTAAGCTCTTAGAAGCTACAATCAGACCTAGTGGAAAGCTAAAGATGAATAAGAACTGCAACAGTGTATATGTACTAATTACTTAATTTGATTATACCAATTAAGTCCCATCTAAAAGTTTTAATGTTTGGATAGTAGATTAAATTAAAATCTTATTTTAATTAATCATTAATGGTGACATGCACATCTAAGGAGAGATGCTGCAATGACATTGATTAAATTATAGAGTCATGACAGCCAAAGTCAAGAGTGCCAAGTGGGGAAGACACAGACCAAGCATGGAAGACTAATAAAACAAAATGAAATTAAGATCAGTGAAAAAATTAGTCAAGACTAATCAAGAACTCAAGATTTGGAGAACTGCAAGACTTAAAGAATTATAAGCTCAAGAAACGGGGATGTTTTAAAAAGAATTGAATTCTCAAGGCCTGACATATGAATTAATAAATGATTTTTTAATTTATAAAAACTAAAATGGAGTGCCCCTTGCCTCTCTCTTAGCAAAGGATTTTGTGGATTCGAGTTGATGATGTTCATTGATGCAGAGATCCAAGATAATAGAGAAAGTTAATGACCATATTTCTTTAATAACATAAACAGTTAACTATTAAAATGAAAAGCTTCAGACTCTCATTAAATCACATTAAGTACGTGGATTCTCTAATTCTCTCAATTTAGTATTTTATAATTGATTAATCTAGTTATAATTATTTGATTAAAAATAATCAATGTTTGGGATTTATTTGTGAAGTGATCGCCCCAGTCTTGGCTTAGATCGCTGTTTATTCCTCTCCCAGTGGTCGAAACACAGAGCAAATGTGATGCGCCAGACACGGAAGACGGGGGACTCAAGCCACTCCCTCTAACCTTTCGATTGGACAACTCAGGACCTGGTTGATCTCTATTCCTAGTAGAGGTTAGCTGCACTGTTACATCAAAGAATCCACAGAGTCTATTAATTGATTTCTGATTCATCATCGTAATTCAGAATGCCTAATAGCTAAATCCTTCTTCACTATTAGTGTTTGTTAAAAGCAGATCACCTCTTTCTTACATGACAACATCAGGGGGTGAAAGGTAATGTTTCTTCATGTAATATTACCCTTCGATGGAAGCTTACTTCATCATTTCAATCACAGTCTCTACAAGATGGGGTTTAACAAGAACTTTAATGTATTTCTCATCTATAAGGTAACATCCTTAATTGAACGAGAATACTTTCGAAATTCTATTCAATTTCCTTAGACTAGTTTTTTTAACATGTATATTGCAATCCTAAATATCATCATTTCTTCTCAATGCATTAATTAACTTTTTACTATTCCTGTTCTGCTTAAAGGAGTTAAGATTGAACGTATAACTCTTAGCTCCTCTACTATTCTTTACTGAATCAAAGTCAAACACTTATGAACTACTACTGATGTTTAACTTTTGAGTTACTTCTAATTCATGTCTTATTTACTATATCTAATGCATCATTAAATTATCTAACAATATAGTCTCTATGCGTTTCTCCAATTCTAATAGCTAGTTTTTAAACTAAGCCACACGATTCTCTTTCTCGTGTTCATTCTTTAAATTGAGTAATTAAAGACATAAAGAAAAGATTTAACTATTTGTATTCCTTGAGTAAGAGTACATTGGCAAAGATAATTACTCTTTAATAGACAAGTTTACCCAATAGAGCTCTGGATTCCACAGAATCATCACACAGGAGGTGCCGGATTAAGAAGCGCCTCTGCCACATTGCTGATGTAGATACAATAGGCTAAGGGATTACTGATGTTACTGATATTTTAGAGCAACTCACTGACCTATGGAGAGAAGACATACCTTATTTACAAGGATTAATAGCAACCACAGTTAAATTAATATTAGACAGTTGATCTTATCTAACACTCTCTTTTCTTAACTTCATCTCTAGAGCTATTTTTTCTACTATTCTATAGATTGCTCTTATCCTAATATTACTTAACATAGATAGAGTTCAAGTCTGGATTAGAAGTAGAGTAAAGATGGAGGGTAAGAGTAAATTATTTTGATAGTTAGAGGTTGTCTTTACTAATAAAAGGAATAAACTATTCAATACCCACCATTAAAAGAGGAACTTCAATTTTCATAGAGGGAGTAATTAACTCCAGTTGATAACAACATCCTTTAAACTCCACCTGTCCTTCCTCCTTTAGCTCTCTAATCCATAAACCACTCTAACTGCCATTTCTCTCGCCCATTCCCCCTCCAATCGTTCAAACTCCATGGACGCACCCTCACCGTTCTACTCTAAACAGCACTCTCTCCCGAACCCTCATTCCCTTCACAAGCGTTACTACCTCAACACTAAATCTCAAGACAAAGACATTTACTCAGCCATGGTGACCCGTCAAGTATAGTGGCCAATTAAAAATCGGCATAAATTTAAGTGTAGTTTTAATATTTAATCATTAATGGATCTTGAAATATCTAGAAAGATTGAGGAACAGCAAAAAATTATTATTCCCTATCTTAAGCCTCAGTCTGATTCATTCCATCTCCACATATCTCATAACTCTTTTTCATTTGAGAAGTTTTTTGATGCAGCATCAAACATGAGATAATTTAGAAGTTCATGATTCCGAAAGCATTCCTTTTAAGGATTTCACCAAGATCACAATATGTTAATTATTGATGGATGATCATTGGTGATTATCAAAAATCCAACTTAGATTTTTGGAGGGTGAGTTCAAGAAAAATTAAAAGGAATTAACTCATTTGCCCTATCTAAATTTCTAAGCAAGACTTTCCATCAATTTAATTATCAAACTTAAAACAGAAAAGAATGGGAAATATTTATCACCATTCTGATCTTTTTGTCCTTAGATTTTATTTAGTGGATATCAAAAAAATTTAAATTACAAGTTAATGGATTTATAAAAGTTGAGTAAAGCCTGACCTTCCATCCCAAAACCCCCAAAATCGCAGGAAGAATAAGTTTGATCTTCCCAGAACTGATAATTGTAATAAAGAAGATAGCAATTGAATTTAGATAAATCTTTACATTTGAAGTCCCTCTTGTCTTGGTCTTAAATTGTCTCCCTATCCTCTTGCTCTAGTCACTTCAAATCAGGCATCACTTAAAACTTAACGCCCAGTTCCTTTAGGGCTTGTTGGAAGTTCATGTCATGGGGAAGAATGTACCCTGAGTCACTATCAAAATCCATCTGGGAGTCGTATTCCTGGATATCATTCCAGCAGCTCTGTCTCTAATCTAGTTCAATATGCCTTTTAGGAATACTGCATCGGGAAGAAGGCGAATCTTTTCTTGTACCTGTTTGTTCCATGCTCCCTCACAAGAAATGTCTGAGCATCTGAGGTAAACACGACAATTCATATCTCTAAAAATGCAAGAATCAATTCAACCCCTTGAACAACAAGCTACCCGAACGAAAAAAGGATATCGTGCTATTCTTCAGCTCAAATAAACAAAAAGCATCTACTCGATTTTCTCAATAAAGAAGATAAATCCAACATGTAATCCCAAAAGTCCCAAGCAGAACGTAAGAAATTCCAACAGCAAATGTACAGGGACATGCTTTAAGACTAATAGAGATAAAAAAACTTAGCAAGAAGAGAAGATGTGTTGGAACAAATCAAACGAATGAAAAACAATTGATTTATATCTCAACCAATCTGTACTCTCTTTCCATGAGCAATAGAGAGAATTGAAAAGCTCTCATTTAATCATTGATCAACCTGACTGGATCTGATCCTCTATAACACAGAGAAGATCCGGTTTGGGTTCTACTATACCAGTAATAAGAAGAGGGAAACAAAGCAGAGGTTGAAAACTTTTGCGTGTCTAAGAATATTTGTCATGGCAATGTTAGGCCGGCACTGTGCTCTCATGGGCACTTAGATTGGGATTATCTTTGAGTACTATGTTAAGAGATGAGAAGAGGGGGTTACAGAACTAATAGAACATGATTCTCTCATAAACTTAACTTGATCTAGGAGTGGTGAGAAAACAGAAAAGTAATAAAGACAATACATTCGTCCAAATGGACGAGCAAACACCTTACCTCATTGCTCACAACAGACAGGATCTTGCCAAAGTAACCGTATTTGAATAACGGATTGCTGCATGATGCTATCCCGAAAGAACGCATTAATAGAAGACAAGACTTAGAAGATGAGCTTACCTCTATCCGAAAACATGGATAATCTCCAGGACCACAAACACTATAAAACAAAACATGCAAGAGCAAAAAACAACTAAGAAAATGAAGTGGACCTCTTCAAGATGAGATGTGGTGCTCTCCTCTTGGATTTGTGCAATGACACTCAATTATAGCTTAGTAAACTACATTAGATCTCTTAAAGTGTTGGAGGGAATTCTGATTCAATGGTAGGATCTCCAATAACCGCTCATCTTTTGAAACAAATTGTGAATGTGGCATCGAAAGCTGAAGTACCAGTTGATGATTTAAGAGCAGATCCTATCTGGGATGCAATGAAATTGACTGAGGCATTTAAAGAATATGATAAGACACTTCACTCAAGCTTAATTTGATATGATGAAGTTATATTGAGGTAGAGATACTAGATGTATTGATTGATTCAATAATCATCACGTCTCATGGAGACTTGTTCTTGGTCCTTGAACATTGTGGGAACACGCAAGATTGCTTGGTGCTTTTCGCTTATTTCTTCTTGCCGACCCATGGGAAAGTATTGCATGAGGATTTGATTTAGGAGTTTGAGGCAGCGCTTGGAAGAATCAGCGTTTAGGATAGCAGCTAAACGGTCGGCCCCCCGCTTATTCTAGCAATCCTTTGATTCCAAAGAGTTTCTTCAATTTACTTTTTAAGTTCCAACTAGGTTTCTTTTCTTTCCTAGAAGATACAGCTCATGAAATATAGGTTTAACAAACTCTCTATCTTCTTAATAACCTACAAACCCAAATAAAAGTATTTAGGTTCTCTAAATATTAAAACTGAATGGACATTTACACACCTTATCCATCTTAAATTGATAGTTAAAAATATAATAGCTTTGGTGAGGCTCCATATTATGAATCATTTGCAATTGCTGTTGTTGTTGTAACAAGGACTATTGAGATAAAGCAGAGTGTTTGATTAATCGAGAAAAATAGAGAGAATTCTTTATCAATTTCCTCTTTAAAAGCACTTACTATCTTATCAATAAAAGGAAGAATCAAATTCATAATCATATTTAGCCAGAGCAACTGTTTTATCTCTCAGAAGTTTCCAATCTGAGAACGTGCCTTTTAAGTCTAATCATTGGAAGGCCACATTAAGAATAAATATCATATCATCATGCAAACATAAATAATCCTATGCAGAAGAATTGGACCTCTTAGAAATCAATGAAGTCGCACAGATGACGAACTCTCTCTTACCTGGAGTGTGAATTTTTGCTCATTTGTTCTTTACATTCAAGTATTTCATCTTCAAATGGTTTTCTTTAAAAGTATTTGGTGGTCCTTCTCAAAATCTATATATTTTTTTATTCACATAAATTATTCTTCTTATTCCATAGATATATCTAATGAAAGAGCTCGTGATTATTTAAATGGAGGTATGAGTGTAATTATAGTATGAACTAAGACATCTTTTATCCATCCGTATTGCCACCACCACTTCATGAATAGTTAGCATGCATGCTATGGGATGAAAATTGACATGTTAAAAAGTCTTTCGATTCAACAGAGCGACAAACAACCAACTTCTTCTACTGGAAGTAACGTAGAGAAGACCCTTTCGTATGTTGCTGTCTTTAAACTTGAGGTACTGATTCCTTGTTCCTCCTCAAGAGTTCCCTGTATTGAATTAATTTCCTCAACAGCAATTTGCCTGCAATATAAATTATCATCATGATTGAGCTCTAACCACAAATGAGTTATTATAGATGATACTTTAATTAGGAGTATATAGTATTCATGCAACCGGTTGATAATTCATTAGTATTGGAGTTGTATGTACTCTATAAGCGACATTTACTTTAATTGCTTATCTTAATAAATATAAATGGACCTTATTCCTAAACTCAACAACTAAAGAAAATGATTTTAAGAATTCATTAAGGATGAAAGAAGAGAAATTCAAGACATATATGCATAGAGACATTGATGGAGTTGACACTGAAGTGAACTGCGCTCAGTCTCCTTCTTCTTTGAGAATCCGACTGAGTAAACTAAGAGTGGAATTCCTCACCCAGCATCATCAAATTAAACCACAACTTATCAAATAGAGAACAAATGCTTAAAGCAGTTCTCAAGAGAGTCACCTTCCTTTAGATAAATTAATAGCCACTCGTTAGCTCCATTTAATTTAATCATCATCCTCATCAATTACTTGTCTTGCATTACCAAGTGCCTTAGGATTCCAAATTTCTTAACTTATTTCATAAATAAATCTTATGTCATAACGTCGACCTAAGTCTTCTTCGTTTCTTTTTCAGCAAACTTATCAATTACAATATTAATAACATTTGCCAGTAGCCATATTAATCATATAACCATAGATCATAACTCTATTAGTCTATCAAGTCTGCATTGTCTATGTATTCAGGTTTCCTGTGTTTGATAGAGTTCTTTAACCAATCTAAGATTATATTGGTCCATTGAAACTGAACAACAACCTAATGAGTATGATGGATGGCACACTTACTATATCTATCTCTTTCATGTCATTTAGTCTCTAGTTCTTCTAAAGAGAACTCTTTGCACTCTTCAGTGTCTTTAATCTCTGTTTCTGATAAGTCAGTAAGGGGTTATATGTCGTAATTAAAGAAGAGAGCAAGTGGAGAAATGAGATGAGAATTCTTTTTAAATCATTTTAATTTATATTGGTTGAATAGAATTATTAACTCTACTATCAATGCTTACTAATTCACTTAAAGGAACAAAGAAACCCGTTGTCGGAGCAGAGGTATTAGATGGGACTTGATTATGGTAATCTAAATGCCTGGATTGGATGACATTCAAATAGTATGCAGGTAGATTGACTTAGACATTATTAATGTCAGATAGCAGTTCTTATTTGGAAGGTAAATCTAAGTCACTTGTAAATGTTGAGTCTATCAAAAACATAGAATTCTTCAATTAAGATTAAGTCTTTTATATGGAAATATTAAAGAAATTGAATAATAAATCTTTTAATATTGTGTTTAATGCTCTTGATAAAATAGAAGCTAGCTACTCCATTGTTTGACTCAGAAAATTCAGGGGAATTCTACCATATATTAATTAAGGTGGGGAATTACTAAAAGAAATGGACTATTCGTGAGCATAGCTCGCCACAGTCAAAGGAGCATTGAACCCAACTCACATCCCTATTAGTAATCTCCTTTCTAATACCCACCTAACCCTTAAACACCACTCCTTTGAGTCAACTTCTAAAAACTTTATACACCGATAACTATCCACGTGGATATAAATTTCTTTCTTTCCCACTTTGTCACTGGAAATCAACTCGAGGATGGAAGAACCCTATCATACTATAACATCCAAAAGGAATCCACTCTCCAACAACCTTGTCTTGTCTTGTTACTCGACATTGATTATGGAAGTAATTAATGCAGGCTAACTTGCAATCCTGTAGGAATTCACTCCTACTAGCCTTGTGAGTAGGGTGGGGTGGCCGGTGGGGAACTTTGGGAGGGTTTTTGTTTGGCCTGGTCCTGGTTTGCCCCCCCCAGGATGGGGCGTAGCATGTCTGGGCCATTCTCATTGGCAACTCCAGGAATTTTTCGGAGTTACCGTTTTGGAACAAACCGTTATGGCGCCATTATCATCGGCGCCGTCCGGGTTCGATCCTTGGAAATGTGTAGAGATGTCCTATCATCAACGATGATTCATTAGTGGATATCTCTCTGTCCAACAACCTAAGAACACAACATCAGACAAAGGAAAAGACTCTGACTAACTTTATTTAATAAGCTAACTTCACTTCAAGAATAATGAAATAAGAAATAATAGTGAATTGTATTTTCAATAAAGAAGGCCCTTCTCGGTTCCTGTTACTAAAATATGTTATTCTATTGGTGAAGCATGGATACTAATGCCAATTGTTTGAAGAGAGATATATCTTATTTCATTTACTTAATCACAGATCCTTTTAAGATCTAGATGCATTATTATCCAGAAACACTGATTAAGTATGAAACGTAGTTAAGTTAATTAATTTAAATGGCAAATTGAATCTCGGGAAAGAAATCTAAACATTAGCAAATGAAAGCTGCCATTAAGATCTTTATCTATTGCAAACTACCAGTAGAGAATAAAGTTATGACTCTTGATGATTTCATTGCTTACCTTAAGAAGAAAGGCAGAGTTAAGAGAAAATTCAATAACATAGACAAGACTCAGTTTGTATCTAAGATAGAAGGGGATGCTGGCCCTCCATACTCTTAGAGATAGTTGAAGTTCGTCTTAAATAAGATATAAAGGGGTTAATGTTTCCATTATTGCTGCACAGTCCAAGATCAAAGGAGTATATTGCTTGTAGAAAGATCCATTCCACGTGGTAGCAGAGCCGCCTTATCCCTTTCCCTTTAAAGTAAGGGTCTATTGATAAATAAAAAAAAAATTAAATTAACAAGGCAATTAACAAATGTGGAAGAGTAGGACACTTGATCAATACACAGAAAAGAAACCACCCGCAACCTAAACAGATCCTGGGAACCAATAAATGGAAAAGGAAACACAAGAACAAGAAAACTAAGGGAGATCTTAAAGAGATGAGTGGATTTCTAATAGCAAAGAAGAAAAGTGCAACCCACCTCCCACAACTGCCAGTTTAAACCATAAAGACGACAGAGTGAAGGTCGAGGAGAACCTCCCGACACTCTCAGAAGAAATTAAAGATGACCAGAGCCAACCTGCCAATACTAAGACATATCCATATCTGGAAAATGCTTCTGAAGTAGAGAAGAGAAAGAAACAATTTAAAAACTCCATTTCACCGCCAAAATTAACAGATGGAACCAAGACCCCTTACAGACCCTCACCCCATTATAAGAAGCAAGAGAGAAACTGGGAGTCAAGGGAACAAATGATTGTACACTGGGAAGAGAGATTCCACGAAAAGAGAACGAGAAAGAAGCAACAAATCATAGACCGAAGGAGAGGCATTGACAATCACCCATAGCAGAGAAGTACCCTAGAGAAGCCAAATGAAGGGGGAGGTCCAGAGAGAGACCAATCAGTTTAACAACCTACAGAGGAGAAATCCTCAATCATTACCCCCTTCAACCCGAATCAGTCAAGCCTCCAGGACCTCAACATCATAGGGAATCAAGAATGGATGAGAGATTAGAGACTCAAAGCTATTGCCATTGGAATGAAGTAAGAAGCAGAAACCGTAGCACTGCAAATTGAGAGACACAACTACACTAAGGCTAGAAGAATATTCAGGAGCCTAGGCTACTCATTGGTCTTCTTTAAGGATCCAGACAATCCAGAACGCCAAACACAAGAGTGATTCACCAAGGACCTGTCAGAGACAGAGATTAAACGAAAGATTAATTTAATTAAATTAAAGTAATATGGTTACCCGTCCGCCAAGAGACGCACACACGGATAACACTCACAGCTTAAAGTATGCACTTGGAACGCCAGATCTCTCCTCAAGAGAGAGAACCTGCTGGCTCTGAGAAAGACATTAGACAAGCAATCACCAGACATAGTCGCTATACAGGAAACATGGAGAGGGCATAGAGATATAACCATCCACAAAGAATACACACAGCTACAGCAAAGCCCGGAAAAGTACGGGGGACTAATGACCCTTATTAGGAAAGACTTCAACTGTGAGCTAATTTTGGAAGCATAGAACAAATTCCAACTGATCTTGATCCACCCGTCTAAAGATAATGAGCGAATACACATCCTTAATACCTATCACAATAAAAAGGACCCGGAGAATCTCCGGATAA
>JAGYYO010000272.1:0-11135 GCA_021441625.1 Diophrys sp. 3 WChen-2021
GTCCTCTAATATTTGTGACAGCCTGGGATTTCTCTGGGGCGACGTGTAGGTCAAATTTCCTAAGGGCCACTCTGAGGTGGTAGAACAACTGAGGCCTTCTCTTCACTGTCTGCGACTATTAGAAGATCATCTGCATACAGCATCACATTTTCAAGGAATCTCTGCTGCACCCCCTGTCTGAAGCATATTCCTTGTAGATATTAAAGAGGATGGGGGGACAAGACTCCTCCCTGGAGCAGTCCCCGGTTATATCTGGTGTAGGTTTTCCCTGTCTCTAATCTGGTCCGAGTAGATTTCTCTTATTTGTTAGATTATTAATTTCTTGATGTTTAGTGACAGGTTGGGTGAGTGGGTGTCAATTAGGTCCTCAATTGCTTTCATCATTTTGGGTCTTGATATTGAGTCATAGGCCTTGCGAATATCCACTGTTAAGATTACTCCCTACTTCTTTTGGGTCTTATCCTCTTTGATTTTCGACATAACCTTAAGAAGGTTGGGTTGGGTTCCCATCATCGGTCGGAAGTCTGTCTAATTCTCCGTGATGTATTGCCAGGTGGAGTCCTCCATTAGTGTCAGTACTGATTTCTCTATGATCTTTAGAATATGACTAGTAACTGATAATATCCTGGTATTCTCAATCGTTGTATTTCTCCTCCCGTCTTTACTGAGTAGGATGGATCTTGCATTTCTCAGATAGTTTGGCAGTTTCTCTTTGCCTTGCAATACTTTCACAACAAATTCTGTTACTTGGTCTCTAATGGTTTTGACCTTCAGGAGCTCGTCAGGGAAATTATCAGGTCCCATTGCCTTCCCTTTTCCTATTGTGTTCAGAGCGATGGTTACTCCTTCCCTGACTTTGATCTCTTCCGTTTCATCCATTATTATTATTTCTTTATCTCTCTTTTTTATATCATGTTATTCACAGAGGTTGTCTTTTATGTATTTCTGGATTAGAGTTACTGTCTCTTCTTCTGAAATTACACTGTCCCCAATCCTTGCTAGGGGCGTATTCTTTCTAAAGTTTAGATTTGTTTTGAGAATTTTGTAAAGGTTATCAGTTTAGTTTCTTTTAAAAGCCTCTTCCATTTTGGTTATGGTTTCTTGCCTTTATTTTGTATCATAGGATTTGTGGAACTCTTCTAGCTCTATTCCACTTAGGTTAATGTATTCCTGGGGTATCCACTTGTTCTGGTGGGGCCCTCCTATATTCACTTTTCAGTTGTATCTCTATGGGATTGCTTGCTTGAAGGCCTAAGTCCACTCTAAAACTAAAGAAGGAACCTTAGCCTGAACAGTTGAGCTAAAGATAAGAATATCTGATGAGATGTTCCTTCATATTTCATTATACCTTCCACCTTACTGCCTAATTCTATCTTCTATATTAAAGGAACTTATGGGTATAAGATCACATTACTATAAGTTCTCATTAAGAGCTATCTCCAAAGAGGACTACATTCCATGAATGTGTGCCAAGCAGTAAAGGACAAGGGAATAAGAATCGAAGTATCTCCTCACTAGACTGCTATTGAGTACAGAGTGCAATCAACGGAAGACTGCACATGAAGATTAAGAGAGAATGAAGCTATTACTAATAATTATTTAGTGGTGTTTATTGGTTGCTCTTGCAATTGTGACCATTTCTATTAGTCCTATAATCAATGGAATTAATCTAAGAGAAAGGGTTAGTCATAGTCATTATTCATTGGACAGCACTTCCTTCTCTTCTCCCTGTAGAGTCTTTCTTGGAGGAGAACATCTCAAAACTATTCAGGAATTGTAGGCAGAACTTTGAATTACATGAGTTGTTTCTTCTCCAAGAATACTGGAGTGTTTTCAAGAGAACTAAACAGTATGAGTGTTCTGGCAGTGCCGGCGGGGTTTTCCGTCTATGCCCAGACGTTGGAAGAAAGAGTGAGACAGGGGACCCAGTCTTTTGTTAGAAGAGTTTACATCCTCTGAGAATGGAGTGGAAGGGATTCTGGCACAATTCCAATCCTTTCGTAAGTTCAACTTCCTTTGACTTCCTGCACGAAAGGAATGAAGTGGACTTAGCGACTCTTAAGGTAAGAGACTTGATTCAGATATAGCATCCTTAGTCTATTCTCAATTTAATTTAAATGAAGAGAAAGGATTAATTAATAATTAAGTTAGAATATTAAATGTTGTTATTGATAATTTAACTTTCTCAAAAGGTCAAGTAGTTATCAAAATGCTTCCTAGATTTGTCTCTATCTGGTTGTAAAGCGTGAATGTATTAGGTACTTTCAAATTAAATTTTTTCTAAAATGCTGCTCGTAATACTTAAGGTTTGAGAATTCCTTTGCTTCAGCATTTGACTCACTGAGTCTTAATGCATTCATACAATGATGTGCCTATATTATCTGGTGTATGTATACATACAATGGGAGAATCTGTAAGGCCTTCTTAAGAGATACAGAGACTGTAAAAAGTCGACATTGCTAAGGATAGTAATCGATTTCTTACTAGTGAGCAAGAATAGCAACTCTCTAGTCTGATCCTGTCTGGTTCTGGTTCTCTACTACCATGATAGCAAATTGAGGAAGAACCATATTCAATCAGGCTCTGGAAAAATATCTAATTAATTACGACTTTAATTGAATCATATCTATAAAACTATTCCTTTCTAGTCAAGTTATTTTATGTAAATAGTGTTATTAGCATAGCTATAAGACATATCACTTTAAAACGAATATGAGTACCTCAATTCATAAACAGAACCTTTAGAACAATATAAAAAAAGAAATCTAGTAGCTAAAAAAACAAGTACCAGCCAACAACAATCAAAAACACATCAGTCCTTAAAACAGAATTCTAAGACACTGACTAATTCCTAATCTAATTCTCTTCTTTCTCCACATGCATCAATAAAACAAACGATAAGAAACCAATACACCTAGCAATAAAGACCCAACAAAAGACATATTAATACATTAAGAACAATACATATTTGACAGTGAGAGTAAAGAGATATAAAGTGAATTAGAGAGAGTAGATGCTTAGATTGAATAATGAGCATGTTTTGATTGATAGAGTGAATACTTATACATGGATTGATCATAGATTTAAGAATGAAGATGTTCAGGAGAGACTAGGTTACTTGAAGGGTGGATGGGGTTGCATGGGTTCTTACTCATGTAGAAACTGGAGGAGAGATCCATTATTTAGGAATTGTACTTGGGGACAGGGATGTAAAGGTTGTAGTTGCTTGGAGAAGAGAAGTAATTATAAGTGGGTTAATAGTTTTATTTAGTTTCTTCTATTATATTCTTTACTGTGGGTTTATCTTATGGGTTATCTACTGAATCAGTTTGAAGAGGAGGTATGTTCAAATGATTGTCTTCAAGGGGAAGGGAATCATTACTTTATCAGGATTCCTTGTAAACCTTTCTTTTCATTTGTGTACCATTACATTCTTCAATTCTTATATCTTTCTCTTCTTTCGTTCTGCTTCATCTGTATTATGGAGCATGTATGAAGATCTATATGAACTAGCAGTATTAACAGCAAATGAATGAATTATCCTGTAGCTTAAGATGGCAATATAAACGAAGTCTCATCATCATCAATAGGCAAGTATTAATTATGAATGCCTTCTGTTTAGTCTAAACACTTCTTAAGATCATTGAAGCCTTCTATTATGTCTTCTCTTTTCCAGGAGGAAGGTAGCTAATAGGGATACTGAATGAGCCAAGCAGAGGTTGTGCTTTTCTTCTAGGGAGGATGTCATTAAACAATTCACATGTTAGTTTAGGATAGAACAGTTCATTCACTGTTAAAGAGAATGCAAATTGAACAGTGTTGTTGATGTAGGAGCTAGAACCATTATCTAAGGATTCTTTATATTAGTTATTAATCCAGCAAGAAGAGGAAGCAGAAGACTCTCAAGGTTAAGTCAGACATAAGGTTTCTTAACAGGGAAGAGACTAGTTGATTGTAAGTCTGTCAAACCAAGACAATCAATCTCTACTTATTATTCTTCATTATCTAATCAGATATTTCACAACTATATACTTTTTATTTATTGTCTTCAATTCCTCCTTCCTTTTATTCAGAAGAAGTTGCTGCTGTAGTACCGGAGCCTAATGGAGGTTTCTCCTCTTATTCAATTGTTAAAATCTATTCATCTCTCTTATTTTTATTTAATTGAATCTTCTTTGCATATCTATTCTTATAGGACAATTCTCTATGGCGAACTATCAATAAGAGATACTTCTCTAATCAGACTCTCTTTCTCTGGACTTTGACTCTTGGCAAGAGAAGTCTTTTCCTCCTCTTCAAATTCAATTCCAATGAGATAGTCCTTCTACTTTATGTATTATCTTATAATATCTTTATCTACTTTTATCAAATCTTATCTGTGATCCATCTACTTGAGTGAATAAGATATGTTTATAAATATGATATCTAAGTCTCAGTTGAAGAGATTCTTTTGCTATCTCTTCATCGATGGAGACTTCGAAGACTGATATTGCTCATTAGTCTGTTTCATAGATGCCTTGATCTTCTTTTTGTTATTCTACTATTACTACTTCATCGATAGGGATAGGGTCTTGGTGACTTATGACTGGTTAGTAGTGCTAGTGGGGGATTACTTCTTCTTATTCTTGAGGGTTAGTCTCTGGTTTGGGATTTTGGGTACTTTCTAGCTAGCTCGAGGTACTTATCTTATGAAACGAGTCTTGATTTGTCAGGTGGAATGTCTCCTTCAAGTATTGTGGGGGGCCAGTACTTATGTACATCAGGTACTTAACCTTTGAATTACCTCTCTAATTAATATTAATCAATATGACGTGTTTCCTTAAGGTAAAGTAATTTGTTTTATTCTTCTTGTCATCTTCCATGAATAATTCTATTATTTATTAAAACACATAACTTAAACTTTAGTGTCATTAACAATACAAGATATCCCATACACAATCTAAAGCTATAATATAAAATAACTCCCCACTTCTTCATTAAGTCCTTCTGAAACGTATTCATATCTACATCCTCAATCTCAGATATATTATCCCAACTCTCAACTAATAACTCTCACATATTCGAACACATAAACAGTTGCAGTTAGTATTGCTTCTTATGCTTCTTATTTATTCCCTATTGCAGCAATGATCCTCTTTTCTACTGATGGTTTCATGACAATGATAGGTCTTAAGTTGTTAGCACTTCCATGAACATAGGTAAATCCATGTTCTAAGACTGTAACTACATTTCAAGTTATTTACATGGGAGGTTGTTAACTAAACAGATTTGATAGGCAAGGATAGCATCTAGTGCATTAGGAATCTTAAATATCATTTATTACCTAGATAAAACAATTTCTGTGGCCTAACTGTCAATTAGACTTCCAAGATCTCATCAACCGCTCCATAAAAGATATTCCCTAATTGTTTTATCTTACCTACAACTACCTCATCTGCTGTTGTTTATAGTCTCAATGACACATTAGACCATCCAGTAGAAGCAGACTCACTACAATCTAATTATTCCCCTGATATAAACCTACCCCTATCACTAAAAACAACATAAGTGAACTCAGATCCCATCACTAAGAATAACACTAACATCTCCCCATGTATCAATTACTAATCTCCAAACCCCATTCCCACAGTATACCATTACTGTACAGGAACTCTATTATCAGTTGAATAATTGATCTCCTTTAAGAAGATAACTGTTCTCCCTATAAAATCATCTGTCTCTAATGCTCCATCATCTTTATCTATTATATAAAGTATAATTGGAGGAGCAGTGGTTATATCATATGCATAGATATAGATCTGAAGTGTTTCATAGAATATAGGATTGTTATTGTCTTAGATAACAGATGAATGGACTTATTAGTTGTACTTTAATATGAGGATTACACTGTAGATGTCTTGATCAGTTGAGAGTAAATCTCTGCATTGGAAGATACATATTCTATTAATACTTCGTTTCTATTTACTATGGGTTTACTTGATTAGCATGGAGGGTATTTTATTAAGTCAATTGCGCCCTCTTCTCTGTTGTTAAGATGAATACTTAGTTTAAAGGCAGTTATTCTACAGTCATAATCATTGGGGAGTCTGCTTATTGGGTTATCTGGTTTTAATGCTGTGTGTGAGGAAGAGGGATTATAGTTAAAGCAGTGTTTTGTATTGCTTATTCAGTGACAGATGGGTTTATTATTATTCTTTAGGTATATGTAGATGCAACTAAGACTGTTAATGGAACAGTAAGAAGCAAGGAATGAAGATTTGGTGTGATCCAAAAACAGTAATATGGACAGCTTATCTTTATAATCTTAAGTAGAATGTATCCTTCATCCATCTCATTCATTCCTAGACTATTCAAACACATGCATATCAATACTCGTTCATCTACACACAGGTGTCTCTGTCTTTGCTATTTCTATCTTCATTAATACTCTCCCTTTCCAAGTAAATACCATCTATAGATTATTATTCATCTGCATACTAATTATGACATCCTACTTTTCCTCCATACACATTCTCTCATAATGATCCTTAATTAGCATTATCAAAGAAATTAGACAGATAGACCATTAGACTACCTACTTTCTCTTCTGATGAGTCTCTGTCGTAGTCTAATATATTTAGAGTTACTCTGTCTGTGACGATAGGGACAGAGAGAGGGATTAAGAAATCTTATTCTTAGATTATGTAGTACTGTGAGGTAGCTAGTGGGGTTGGAGATGGTGGAGTAGGAAATTATATTGGAAGGGTGAGTTTAGTGTGTAAAGGTGGTGATTTAAGGGAGTTTGGGAGCTTTGAAGAATATGAATTTGGATTGGAAGTAGAGGGGATTTACTTGGGGTGTCGGGTGGGGAACATTCATTTGTCTAGAGGAGATCTATTCTTTCATGTAGCAGGTGAAGCCACTAATGACCGAAGAATCACTAAAACAAGGAAGCTATCCCGAGTGTTAAGAGCTTTTGTCAGGAGAGGACTTTGTTTCGCTCCTAAGTGAGGAAGTCCCCCTCTCGTTACCTCCGTAGGACCCTTACTAAAGGGGGAGGGTTGGGCTATTCAATTTAGAATCTTTGGAGAGTCCTCAGCCGACAGTCCCTCCTGTTAACTTCTTCTAAGTTAATTAGTTCATATTTAATTCCTTTTTTAAGGGTTTTATATTCAGATCTTCCAGCATATCCTAGATTCATGGTAATGTTAAGCAAGGGAAGATCTTCTCAATGTCATTTTAATTATTATGTAGCAGGTGTAAGTAGTAATCATTGACACTGTGAAGTAACTTAACCCAGGATCCTTTGGTTTCATTTTTACAGAATGTTTGTATCTGCTAGGTATAAGATATTAAAGTCAGTCCCATTCTAACATTTAAAAGTACAATCTTATACGATAACCCATCCTTGCATGAATACCCATCTCTTATATCTCTGTTCCTCCCCTGATCCCAGCATATCTCTATTCCCCTCTCTCTGAACCCCCCTGCCTATCTCTCCCCATATTCAATATCCCTCTCCTACCCCATTCTCACCACTCCCCCATTCTCCATTTCATATTAAATACCATCATCACTATTCTATTATCTAATGCATCATCCACTCCTCTTTCATCTTCCTTAAGAGGAGTCTAATCATCATTAGGTCCAGTCACTCTCAATGACACCTTCAAGTATCCTGTGATGTCATTAAATCTCTCACTATCAGATAGAACTATTCATTGATGAGTTAGATTGTATTAATCTTAGATATAGGTTATGGTAAAGGAGTAGATACTTACTATGTCATTATGCTCTTAGCTATGGAGGTAGATTAGATGGAGTTTTGGGGAGTTGCTAGGTCTTAGAGATTGACTCTTCTTCTTCTCTGCTTATCATTCATTTAGTAATAGTATACACTACTCCCATTAATAGTCTATTTATAATTCCAAACATAACAAATACTCCTCAATAATAGAGCATTCTCTTACTAAGAATGTGTTAATGTCTTCTTACGTGTGGATATAATTGAATATAGCATAATAGTTACCTAATATTCTTATTACAGGAACACCAGGAGTAGGTAAGACATCATTGTGTTGTTTGTTGGAAGATGCATTACAGTCAGAGGGAATGGAATATAAGTATATTAAGATAGCAGAGATTATTAATGAATAGAAATTGTATTAGGAGGGGAATGAGGAGATTGATGCAGAATGCTAAGTGATTAATTATTGGAATTTATTATATTAATGGAGGGATTATTATAGTATAGATCTTTTGTATAAGTTTTATGTTGTCTTATCTAATGAGATAAGAGTTACTCTGTCTTTAGCATTGGCTAAACCTCAAACTCTGCAACTATTCACTAACTAATATGTTTAATAGTTGGATGCACCTGGACTTCAAATCAATTTAGAGCACTAGAGATCCCCTACATCTGTCTTCTTTTCTGAAAGGGGATTCTAAATAGCTGCACTACTCCATTACAACAACACTAACATATTCAAATGCTTACAAAGAAGAGAATACAACTAATTTAATAAACAGAGAACATAGAATGCGCAACTATAAATGTTACTCATGATGAAGTATACCAATCATATTAAGAAAATGTCATTATTGAACTTGATAGCAGTTCAGAAGACTAAATGCAGATATATGGGAGCAGTGGTTATTATGATGAGTTAGTGCGATTGAATTGACGATACCTGGGAAAGGAGACTGTGTGTCGAGAGCATCAGATGAGATAATTGGGTGGATGGGTGTGGGAGAAGGGATTAAAGCGTATTTATAAGAAGGACCATTGGGGAGTAGAGTGGGTAATTGTTAATGTTGTTTCATTTGAAAGGAGATTCATAAGTGTTAATCTGTCTGGGACAAACTCAATGCAAAAGCAGTCTTCGTGCTGATTTTTAAACAAAGAATCACTTGAATTTAATATTAGTTAATTAAATATTGGCTTATGCTTAGGATGATTCAACTAGCTCACTTTCTTAGTTCATTGATGCCAATATGGTGAAAAAGTAACTTTGTGTTTCTCTGGTATTTCTTTCTTCATATTTTCTCATGAGTAAAGGTGCATTGACTCCTCATCTTCTAGACTAAGGTCTGTGCGTCTCTTGGAGGAGACGTGGAAAAGCCTAAGTGTATTAGCTTTCAAATTCGATGTTTAGCAGAATCGCGGTGGTTATTTTCCTCCTCGTTATTGATCTAAATTTAGGCGCCACTTTAAGATTCAAAAAGAGTAACACTCTTTTAAACACTCAGCGTTAATGCGCGCATTTTTATAGATGGAGCTCTTACTCCTAAGTGCAAGATCTGTTTTAAATACCTATAGCCATAGGGTGAGAACTTTTAGCAATAGGATCACCAAAAGATTCTTGAATGTTGTCATGCTCATCTCCCTTCCCTGTGACGATCCGGTAGCTCCATAATTAAATTATGAAGAAGTGTAATCTTAAAACCATCTAAAGTTAAAGCACTAATTAATTGACTATACTCTTAATATTTAATGTAATACGTGAGAAATCATATGAAATAAGTCAGTCAAGCACTCTTAATGAAGATCATATGTTAAGTCTTCAAGTACATCCCTCACTTGTCTAATAAAATACTCAACCTCCATTTTAGATTACTGATAAGTATTAATCCCTTCTCCCCTTCCATCTACTCTACAAATTCTAAATCAATCCCCATGACTATTTAATATACTGAATCCCCCTTCTCCAAAGTACAATGAACAAATCTCATAATTAAAATAGATCAATAACCTCTCATTAACAATCTCTAATACCTATCTTATGAATATATAAACACCATTCTCCCTGATGCTCTTTCTATCATTATTATTCCTTCCATTAATCATGATTCATTGTTCTTAAACCCATCTACAATTCTATCTAGTAGACCTACATGAGTAGCATTGCTGTCTAATGAAATAAGTGAATCATCATGTAGATAGTCATCTAGGAGTGCATCACTTGTGGAAGATAGACGAGTCATGAAGATGTAAGTACTATGGATGTAATGATTAAGTGTAATCTAAATTATATTAGGATTTTGGTGGGAGGCTGAGATTTTTATTATGTTTGAGGGGAGCGGAGTATTGGGATTTGATACTTATATGGTAACACGGATATTGATTCAAACTAAGAATTGGGGAAGAGGTAGAGAAGATGGAGAACTAAGTAATGGTGGAACTTAAAGTATTAGCTATTTAAATTTAGTGTATAGTGGAAAACTAGAGAAGATGTTGAGTGCTTTATACTCAAGAAGAGTTTAAAATAGAGCTCATTCCTTCTCTTTTGGCTACTCTAAATCAGAAATTAAGAAATTTACATCTCAAATGAAACATAATGAGTCAATTGATCAATCCTTTAATCAATCAATTTCAATTGATTAATGATTGGTTGTCAATATGTGCATTATAGCACGATTTATTTGAAAGAAAGAATAGATTAAGATGCTAATATTAAAAACTATGTGGATCTTCTTAGGATAAACAGGATTCTTCATTCAAACTCATAAAGTCAATTCAATTCAACTACTCCTATTATTCAATCGCTACCCCAAAGCCAAGTTATTCATTAAATTCCTTAAATGGAGAGAAGGCTCCATTTATCTTTGCTGAACTTTCTTCCTTCAGGTAAGGTTCTTTCCCTGATCTCGCAGCGAAGAATGGAGGTTTCCATCGCCTATGAACACCAGGTCACAGACGGAGGAGACAAGTACGCAGAGAGAGAAATCAAAGGGAAATCTCCTGAAAGACCAACAGAAGCTCCAACAGAGGTCTTTGGCAGTTGGAGTAAACGGTGAAAGGAAAGAGAGAAAGACTGCGAAGGAAGAATCCTCCAGAAACTCTCCCCATTGAACGTAAAAAGGTGCAGAACGGTTCTTTGTGAGCATGGAACTTAAGTTTGGCCCCGGGCCACCATAGATTAAAGAGTAGGCAGAATATTACTTAGGAGTTTGTGATATTTCACTTCTGTTTAGTGAGATACTTCACTGTTGCTGCATCTCCTTTGGATGAAATAGAGTTGCCTAGTGAATTGGCAGGAGAGCCCGATCATGGAGTGAGAAATGTTGATTCTCTGCTGGGGAAAATCTCAGCTCAAAACTCTTCCGCCTTAGCTATAAGAGGACCTTTGATGGATGGGAGAGTGACATGAGGTGAT
>JAGYYO010000273.1:0-11119 GCA_021441625.1 Diophrys sp. 3 WChen-2021
CGTCGGACCCCAAAGGGGGGAAGAGGTTGGGCGCAGAGACTCCAGAGCATCCCTTTACACTCTTCCTCAACACCTATGCTCAGTGTCTTTGAATTCACAAAGTGACGGCATTCATTTAATTAATTCCAACTTTTAGTTAATGTCTTAAATATCTTAGGACATCCTGGCCCCAACAGTCATCTTTCTTCTAGAATAGAGATCTTTCTAAATCTTAACTTGATAACTAATCTCTTCTATGAGATTCACTTCTGCTTTAACAACTACACTACCTCTATCAATGTTGTCTATATAAGATTTATGCCGGTAGTCTCCTTTCAAAATGGAATACTTTTAGTCAATCTCGTCTCTCTTTGCTTTCAAGTCACGATAATTGAACTTTTTAATTCCCATTCCATAGGTGCCATTAATGAATGAAAGAATCAGGTCCTCGTTAGTGAATATCTTGCATCAGACGAAGAGTCCTTCACTATTAAAACTAGAGAAGGCGAGTTCAAGTGTGTAGTGTTTATAGTGATGCTTAGTATTCCCTCTTATTGTGTTAATAAGAGTCTGTAGAGGACTCATGAGAATCAGAGCTTCTAAAAAATGGGCATTGAGAAATTCTTGTTTACTGTAAAACTCAAACATTATATTTTTGCTTTAAGCATCTCCAGCTTCCTGATCCAACAATAACAATTGGAAGAATGTTACCACTTATAGACTTGCACTCCCTTATTGCCAAGGAGAACTGCATGAAAGCTAAGAGCAGAATGTATAAACGGTTCATCAATTAGTATTGAAACCTCAATAACATTGATTCAAGGATTCTTTAGTTTATATTTCTAAAGCTCATGAGTGAAAGTTCATTCTGGTAAACTGAGAAGGACAATATTTTAAGAGTTCACAAATGTTTATTTGTAATTTTTCTTTGGTCGGGGGATATTGTGAAGATTACTCAAGACATCATCTACATTAGAGGTCTAAACTCTCCTCGTTTCAACAGAATCAGTATTGCTAATTTGAAAACTAACTTTAGCAATGCAGAAGGTTTTCTTTGCATCGAAAGGTAAGCATCTTATTGCATCTTCTGCTAGTGATCCTTATCAAAATCAAAGGGTCCGAGTGTAAGTTGATTCTGAATAACTAAAAGATTTATATTAAAATTGGCACTTAAACAGTATTGGAAGTTATACACTCGTAACATATTTTAAGATCCTTAGAATTCAAAGGTTCCTTCCTCTCTCTTAAATTAATTAAATTCCTCGCATCTGCCCTGCTCAATATCAAATCTCCGATAACAGGTAGCCTTAGAGTCCCATAATTGCCACATATGATCTCCTCTTTGCAATAGAAATAAACTCAACTCCCTTTAAGACATTTATCTTCCCATCCCCTAATTTCTACAGATCCCCTTTATCCTCTCCTCATCTTCCCACTCCCTTCTCTCCATGATCCTTATTCTACGATCCTATCACATAAGTCTTCAACTCTATCTGTTCCCGCTCCCCCAATGGAAGTAGACTCCATATTCTCCATATTCAGCTCTCTCAAATAAATAAATTAAATCTATCTCCTACCCAGAACCCATGCCAGGCAGATCCTCATTACCTCTCTCTATTCGACCAGTCTGTCCCTATCCCAACAGACATCCCTGCATTCTCTCCCAGACTCATGTGATGTGATCTCCCTTTCTTATGCATTCCCATCTCTGATATCTGGAGAGTGGGATGTGTTGATATGTTAGCTACGTGGACTACTTCATTTGATACGTGAGATGTGTGGAGGATGGGGGGGTGAGAAACCTAATGAGAGAGGGATGGGATGAGAGATGTGGGGAGAGGGGAGTTGGGTTAAATGGGGGGATGGGGGTGGATTGGGATGGATGGGAGCGAGGACGGGAGAAGAGGAGTGGGATGTAGCACGAGGGTGATTGATTCTGCTTATAGATGTGATCTATGTACTGTCAATAATTGGAATTATTGTGGAAATGGGTCACATTTACTCCTCCAATAGACTGAACATTACCTTTAATGATAAATTTAATGACCTGTACTATAAACCTCTGAACCTGGCATCTAATAAGAATAGCTCCCTTAGTGACTTTCTTGCCTAATCCAATACATGATACATTTATTGTAAAGGAATGCTTAACACTTTAGGATCTGTGATCGAATGGGGACTGTCAACTTAGAGTGTTTGTGAGATTTTACTTTCACTAAGAGAATTGGCAACGAAATGCTTTCTCCACCCATTTTATGCGTTCCGCTGGTGCAAGATGAGGAAGATAAGCGATTCCAGTGAATTTCCTTGAAGATGAACAAGCTCTGAGACTAATTATTCATTGAATTCCTTTTAGGGTTGCATTTTCTAAATAACTTCTGGCTCCCATTTCCGTTTAACTGTCATTTAAAGAAGAAAGACTACTTAGATCATGAACTCTTTTCCAAAGAGTATTAATCTGCTAAACAAACAACAAAAACTACATTAATCTATCACTAACTCCTTCCTCACCCTAACCCCCTCTCTCCGCACCCATGAATCCCCCAGCAATGACTAAACATCATTCTCAACATGTGGAGTCCCTGATTGTTCTCTCTGTTCCACCGATGATGTATGCCATACATGTACCACTGTAGGCAAAGACCATAATGGGGGTGGTAGTGCATGTATTATCCCATGCAGTGTGACTGATTGAACTGCATGTTAATTAGGAGATGTAAAGTACTGTGAGATGTGGATCATTGGAGGAGAGGAACTGGCAATTGGGGATAGGATGGGTGCGTCGGGGAACATGGGCAGGGGAAGGGGTGAGAGGGGGGTTTGATTATATAGAGAGTAAGGAGGAGGGGATTGAGGGTTTTTGAGTTACTTTGGGGACTGAGGTGGATATTACTACTGATGATAATTAGTGTATGAGTTGTGCAATGACAGATTGTATATCATTTGATTCATCTGATAATAGTATTGCATGTGATTATGCTTAGCAATTCTTCTATTTATTTCTTACTTACTAATACTTTCTTATCCTTTTTACCTTTTTCAGATCCATGTGGGTTGTCTCCTCACTTTTTAGTACTTCCCTAACAAACTTCTGAGCATATACTGGGAAGAGCTTGAACATGATCTAGTTAGCATCTGTGATAAAATCAAACCATTGATGATTAGTCCTACTTGTTGAAGACATATCTTAAACTCAACTCATTCTAATTAACTGCCTCAGACAAATGGAATTGTATGTATTATCCCTTCTTTTTGTGTTGCTAATTGTGATCTAGCTCCACTGAGATGACCACCCAGTAGACCTCATAAGCCAAGCAGTCCTCTTTAGAGTCTAAGACTTCTCCTCAGTAGTTTTCTGAAGCCTCCAATATCTCAACTGTACAACCAATGAAATTTCCACCTTCAAGCACTCCCTCTGTGAATTCATTAAGTGCTTGACATGCACTATAGAAAGTAGATACAAAAGCAAAGAAATAAGAGATAACTGTATTGACATCTTACTTAAGAACCAAACAAATAACCACCACCATCATCATGATCTCTCCCAAGTATTTACCCCATCCCCCTCCAAGTAACTCAACATATTCCCCACTATAAAATCCTCCTCTCTCTCTACCTTGATCTCACTGTATGCAATGCCCATGACGTAGCATGAGCAGTATGTGTGGTCCTCCTACTAATGCTCAATGCCTGTTATGTTCTCCTCCTTACTATTGAACATAAGATGTGATTCCATTGGGAGGTAAAGTATGACTATCTGAGTCTTATGATGGAGATTAGTAGAAGGGAAAGGTGACAAGTGGAAGGAGGGTAGTGGACTCATGGAGGAGGGAGGGACGTTGTGAGAGAGAAGAGTGTGGGGTATTTAAGGGTCTGGGGTTGAAGGGAGGGAAGGGAGGGAACTAATCTGTTATATCACTATTTATAATACTTATTTATTTCTTATTTACTGAATTGATTGTTACTCTAGATGTAAGACATGCTGCGGAGGTGAGTTTACTTAATGTTTCAGTTGTTACGCTAGCTATATCCTTATCAGCAATGCCTAGATGTTCTAATTAATATGTTATTCACTTTATTCCAATAATGAAGTGTAGAGAGGAATGCATGAGTGGGATGATGGAAACACACTTAATGGAGATGGATGTAGAGATCAATGTGAAGTAGAATGTGGATGAGAGTGAGGTTCTATAATGTTATGGCTTATTAATGCTCATAATAGATGCGTGTTTCCTCTTTATTAGCTCGGTAGAGATCTTCAAATGGGGTATTTCTTCATCATATATATAAGCGTATATTTAAGTAGTGTAAGAGTTACTGTTTGATTTAGGGGATTTATCTTGTATCTTCAAGGAAGCGTTTATTGGATCTTGAGTTGTCTTATCGATACAAGAGTTAGTCTGCTTCTTCTTGTTATCAGTTTCATTTCTCTCTTAGTCAATAGTTGCTTCATATGATAAACAAGCAACCAAAATACATAAACTTAAACTACATCTAAGTAGTTAACAATGTTCTCTCTTAATCCTTCTGGGAGTCAATTCTTAAACTTCCTTGCTTCTTCATTCGACATCGCCTTCTCAAATCCCTCATTTCTCAGGGGAGTGTTTCAGATGACTTTTACATTTAATATGCCTAAAGTATTTTGAGAGCCTTTTTTTAAAGGACATGTGCCTTATCTGAATTATTACTGTTCATATGCAATGTGAGTCTCTTCAGTTCGGCAGAGTTGGTTTGAAGGACCCTTATACCAAACTACTGGTAAGACTAGTTCAAAGTTCTTACTGATGCAGTATTAGTTTCCCTGGATTGGGAGGATAACATAAAATAATTCAGGTGATCTGTTCAACAAGCCAATTACTCAGTAAATGACTTTAGCTTCAAATAATGTTTATTGCATTTTGCATTGCCACTCTTTAAATATCTAGTTAATTTGAGAGTGAGGCTCTCATTTTAAAAGAGTTGTCTTCAGATCAGATAATTAAATGTACCATCCACTTGAAGTGAATGAAGGAATTAATCAGATGGAGGGTTCCTCCTATAGTGAAGACTCTGCCGCAGGGATGTCGTCTCTTCAGGTACTAGTCAACCTCTTTGCCGAAGTTCCTGCTGTCTTCTGAATTTACCTATGATTTAACTTAAGTATCATATTAATAACTTTGACAATGGAGAGGTGTTCTAGGAGGTTCATTTGTCTAGGTTTCTCTACTTTAGATGTATAACCCATAAATCATGTTCTCAAAGTCTGTGCCATGAGATCCTATATTGGTTTCGTTCCTAGGATTCCATTTAATTAACTCAAGGGGCTGTCTTCCGGATACAAATGAGGGATTCCTAATGTCTAATAAAAGAGGAGCAATTTCCAAGTTTAAATCTGGATATCAGTACAATCTCTTATTTAATTAGCTCAGCTGAGGCTTGCTGCCTAGATTATTCTGGCAGCAACTATTGGTTTATAGATTGGTCTTGTTGAACCTTTTCCACATGGGTCTGACTCTGAACATTTCTCTATTTCAACAGATTAAGATCATGTATTTTAATGAGAAGGAGGCTATTCTGTGCTACCGACTTATTCAATTCCTTCTTTGAATAAGAAATGCTTTGTTTAAAATGTTATATTCTCAGTTCCCCTATAGTGTTGTGCCTCCACTACCTACTTGTCCTCTCATTCCATGATGATCTTTTAATTAATCTGTATAGATGAGTCACTTAATAGAATTATAGATTCTTATGTAGATTTGAAAGGACCTGAATATTTAATTACTAAGTTAACTGAATAGCAAGTGATTGTAATGGAATGTAATGATAATGTTACACTTACAATAGATGATTAAGGAGATCAATGAGGTTCTCTTGTTATAAGAGGACCAATAGAATCATAAATAAATTAGCATATACACTCAATCATGCAAGGTTCAAGGCAGAATCTATGTAGATGTTTGACTCTCAATTGATTGGATGGGAGTAGGAGTATTAAATACTTTCTTAAATTAACTAGTTGTTGAAGCAGCAATCTTAGGGAAAGAAGAAATCACTTTATATTAGGTAGTAATTAAAGATGACTATGTTTAAAATTCTTCTCCCCTCTAATTAGACTTTGCAGTAGAAGGAATGAGTGAAGCCACACATAGATTCATTGAGATATCAAATAAAGTTACTTTCTGTAGTGCTGTGATTGGAATAGCTATCAACTTTGCATTAGAATAAATGTCTTAATAAATATGGATATTCCCACGATCTACTATCTGTGTTATAGTATTAACCCCACCTATCGTTATATTTGCAGTCAGTCTAAATACACCAAGAAGTCCTTATAAATCAGAGACTACCACATATTTAAATCAAACAACATACCTAATTATAATCCCTCACCGACCCCATATGCATCTTACCTACTCCCTTTCCTTTCCCCAAAGCCATCCCACTTTCAATTGCACTTCTCAACACATACTAAGCCACCATCTTCCTTAACACTTAATCAATCATTCTATATCAATAGTATATCTCCATATCTATTAAACATATTATCCCCTGAATATGAATCAGATGAGAGTGATTATGTTAATCTAATAGCAATAGACAGCATAATAGCATTACTATTGGTTCCCACAAGAGTATTAGTAGTAATGTATACTTTATCTCATGTGTTATGATGAATTCACTAATAGGGATCCTAATATCTTAATTATTAATATTCAGTATTACTATTCAGTAGTGTTCTTTATGAGAAGAGTGGTGGAATGGTGGGTAGTGGGTATGTTGGTGTTAGCTACTATTGTGTAGTGTGTAATGTTGATATGGGAGTGGGGTGTGGTGATGGGGGTTGTTGAATGAGGAAGACGAAAGGGGAATAGTGATGGTGGCATTGGGGAAGGGAAATGTTTAAAGAGGGGATTTAATGTTTAGGCTGGGGATATCTTGTTAAGGGAGATGGTTAGGACTAGTCTGAATACTATTACTTTGTAATAATTGTATCGGGAATTATTCTACTTTCTAGTTGAACTATCGAAGGAGTCTCATTGAATTTTAAATTATAGAGGGGAAAGCAAACTTCCTGTCGGGGATTGGTAAGCTTTTGGTGGACTAGTGTACCACCTTAGGAGTTTGGACTTGCTTCGTTTTAGAACTACATTCTCTAGGGATCATCACAGAGGGTCTGCTGGAAAAGTTTCAGTCATTGACTGGCCCTCTTATCTATCCCCATATATATTCGAAAGGCAAAAATGATTGATTACATCACTGCCCTCTCCTTACTAGTTCAAGTACAATACAAATGTGCACCTATTGTGCTAATTAAAGTAATATGAATACATATATTAATTAATGAGAAGACAAAACAAAATAAATTAAATTAAGTGCATGACACAGAGAAGGTAATTGATATATCTAATAGATCTCGCATAGCCGAAGTATCAAGGAGAGATTAATCTCATATTAGTTTATTAGCTGAAACATATGTGGACTTAAGATTACATAAGAATGATCCTGATACTTCCCAAAGGAAAACAAAGATCCTCAAAATAAGAAACCCCAATTCCATGAACCAAGAAGTAAATAATCTTTAAAAAAGAAACCCCCTTCCAACCTACCTTCATCTAACACCTTCACCCCCAAACCGCACAATCAATAAACAACACCAATAATTGACTAACAAGTATAATATTACAATGACACATAATGATCCTTCCTCAATACAATACACACACCTCCCCTCCCTCTTTCTACTATTAACTCTTATGATGTCATTATTAATTAATTATCATATGTTCCTTATGTTCTCTATCCACTGTAGAGTGTATCATAACAGTTAGTAGGGAAGTAGAAATATGGATTTAAGTAGTCTAATGGGGGAGGTGTACATTGGAGAGAATCTGTGTTGATTATGGGAGCGTAGAGAGAAGGCGTGTCGAGGTTGGGGTTAGAGTCACTTTTACTTTGGAGAGATTGGATGAGAGAGAGCGAAGGGTGGTGAAAGGATTTGATTTTTCTGGAATGGGGGATCTTAGGTTTCTTTTGTTTTAACTTCTATGACTTGGAAAGTCTAAATACTTGATGCTCTCTAAGTTTATTCGAGATTAAATAGAGGATCTTTATTAATTTAAGTCTATAAGGTATTATAAGTACTAGTCAATAATCCTTAAGTCATTAGTCTTTGTATTGGCATCATATGGTCTATTTTTCTTTTAACGTCATGCATTAGAGGTCAGCTCTAATTTATCATTGTTCAGTTGCTGACCTCGTCCGGAACGTATAGGGTTTGAAGGAAGTTGCGAACCAAGGCTGGAACTTTTCCAGCTGGACCTCCTGCCAATGAAACCCCATACTGCAAGGTTCTGGAGAAAGGATGGAGGACCCTGATGGTGGTGAAGGGATCTGCCACGTCCAAAATGCACGGCATTAACTGACAGGACCAATGGCTTCCCCTTCCACCTTTAATTAATATTTAAAGGAGTATTTCTCATTCTCAACCTCAAAGTCATCCATTTAAAGTTATGAATATTTTCTTTACAGTCTTTAAATCTTATAACCATAATTGGACATTAAGACTCATAAATACTCTCTTAGAATCAAAGACTAATGCATGTGGTGAAAGCTTTAATAATGCATGATGGACTGGCTCTTCGTTCATTTTTAATTTGTATTGACGGAGTATCATCCTTCAAATTTAATAGATTTAATGATTAAATAAGGATTATCTTCTTTTCTATTTTGAAATGAATGCATTCATTGTTTGCTTTCTCTAATTAGATATTACTTCATTTGGAATAGAAGAAGATGACAATAATGATTAACGTTGTTAATTGTTTTTACTATAATGGGACTTGGAATGGGGAACCCATATATAGCTGCCTCCATTGGTATTTTCTTGCCGAAGACTAATGCCTGCCGCCCCTGGGATTTCAATTGCGAGTTGGCTTCTCTCTTCGAAGGTACTCATGGATGCTTGGATGACTTGGTCTGGAATGTGTGTAGCAATGGTACTCTGTCAACCATTGAATGAAATGTCACTCTATTGTCAGAAGAGAATCATATTTAGGATTGAGCTCTGAATACTACATTATATACAAGCATTGAAATTGCACTGTATTATTTTTCCCCATTCATTACCAGCTCAATCAAGAGCGGCCTTCATATCAACTTTCTCTTGAGGCTAGGTTGGGCTTATGGAGCTGTGAGAGAGTAACAGATGGGAATGCTACCAGTGTCTGTGCTGCCATTGCTTTTGAACAAATCATCGAGTAACCAATAGAAGCAACTAACTTCTCACCCCTCAACACCCCCACTCCCATTACTTCCCCAGCACTAATCAACAGGGCTAGAACCCCCTTAGGGTCACATCTGGAAAGGAGCATGCGCAATTGGGGAGGAGGAAGGTGAAGAAATGCCCTATTAATTACTTTTACATTTGGAGATTGCATTGACTTTAATAAATTTCTTTTAGGTTCTCTGGTTGCAACTTATAGAGTGTTTAAATTTAAATTGTATTTAAATCGAGATGTTTCTCATTTACTTATTTAATTAATAGATGGATTAAAACAATGGAAAGAATTAGGATTACCTATTAAAGAAGAAGGAGACAATAGTTAATCTTCAAATGAACTATCTGACTTCTCAACTAATTCATAAATACTTAATTAATCTAAACTCTCTCATATAAATAACTAAATATCTGCAGTTTTCTGGAATGCCCGATCTTTAATGTAGCCTGTAATTTCAGAGCTCTATAAGCTTACCTTCATCAGATCATTTAGAAATCATTTTTATTTGTCAAGCTTAGCTCTGCATTTAAATTCATTCAAACTCAGGTTTTTCCTGAGCTGATTTTTTATTCTTTTCTTTAGATTAAGACGGCCATTATTAAGTGGCTTATTCAAGGTGTTAATAATCGATTTAGAATTAAGTCTTATTACTAAATATTTGGATAATTTAACATTGTCTTTTCCATATTTTTTATTATATAAATAAATTCGAGACCGTTTGAATTGATCCTTTAGCCCAAAGAGAGTAACAATCTAACATATAGGATCACACCCCACCATATCTACATCCTTTTTAGTCTTGGCTTGAAGGATAGCATCCCAGTTAGGGTTTTCTATCGGTTTCCATTTAGTAGGGACTTTTGATTCTTCTTTCAATGCAGGATTCAATATACTACTCTGACACTCATCCATAAAGGCTAATAACTATATACAATAGTCAATGTCCAGGGGGTTGGACCGATCATTGGTAAGGGTGACTGGTGAGATCGATTCTCACCCTCCCTGCTGGGCACACCTATGAAGGTGACCTCCTGGGCACACCTTACATTAAAAAGAAAAACTTCCCTATTAAAAAGTAAAGGGTTTTGGGAATGGAGATCTACTCCTGGGCACACCTTCAAGTAAAGAAGGGATGGCTTCCAGGAGGGAAGAGATTTCACGACAGAAAAGGAAGAAAACCTCTTAAATAAGGAAAGAAACCTCAACTCAAGACTAAACCACTAGACATGTGGTAGGAGACATCTTTGATTAATTAATATTTAATCGCTAATGTCACCTACCATTGACATTCAAAGGGGTTTAATAGTTTATAATCATGTGTCGAATGCACTTATTGAACATGTTCGAGTTGATTTATTAGAATTTCAGAGATGAGATGTAATTCAACTCTCTTATAGCATCTTCTGTGGTTTACAGGCAAGAATGTTCAGTGTTAGTTCGAAGCAATGCAGAAATCCGCGACTCCAGATCCCAAGTGATCTCTCCAGTCATCTAATCTATGAGAGTGATTTAATATTCTAGCTATCTAATTTTTTAATTCTGGTCTTCAATTTAGCCTTTCATAAATTAAGAAAGAGACTTTAGGCTTCTTCTTTAGTTTACAGTTATGGAGACTCGTCTTTTCTCAATTTGAGTTCATATTTTTACAAATCTTCCATTAACTTAACTTACTGGTAGATTTGATCTAGTTCGTTATGCATATTCTTTATTGGCTACAATTACGAACGAACATATCAGATCCATAGCTCAGTAGTGTTAATTGAGATCTTCTTCAAGTGAGATTACATCTTATTTATTTTAGTTCTCAGTTCTCAGTGATAAATCATTTAACACTCTCTCAATTGTTAATACTATTTCCCCCAAATGGAGTCTCTTGGTTAGCA
>JAGYYO010000274.1:0-11100 GCA_021441625.1 Diophrys sp. 3 WChen-2021
TAGCTCTACAGGCCTTTTTTAGGCTTCGGGTATTTCATTAGCTTACTGCTTTCTTTTCATTTTATTATTAAAAACTTGCACCCCTAATTCTTGATTCTTGATTAAAATGGCAATCGTTTTCAATTGGGATGAAGCCCTTCCAGTTTTAACCATATCAGTAGTTTAGCTCCCCACCCACGAAGTATTATCGTCTGAATCCCTTGTTCCCATAATTGGTCAAAACCAGAACATGCTTTCCGTATTTACTCTTTTTTTATTTAAATCTCAGACTATCGCGGTTCAAATTTCGTTTGTCCTATCCACTTCTATGTCTCATACTTAGACTTACTGATATTCGCCTCCACTTGTCCTTGTTTAATTCACCTTGGCCAGTCTCGTATGAGCTGTGTATTAGAGTTCCAAGAGCAATCTTGTTTGATCCAGTCACTCATAGCCTTGAGAGACTTGAGGTATACATCAGCGTTTCTTACAAATCCTTCCCAGTCACAAATCTTAAGCAGCATACGGTAAATCACATCAGCCTAGTTGATCAATGAAACACTCTTTTAGTGATCTTATTTCATTAGCAATAGCCAAATTATTAGTTCGAAAAGGTGAATGTCATTTTAAATTTGCCGCCTCATTCATTTCTTAGTCAACGGTTTTTCTTATGGTAGCAACACCTCAAGGTCATCAAGGTCTCCTTCTCAAAATCCCCAAGTGTTTTAAAGCAAATTAGCAGCTCTAAGTTCGTTCTCTATTTCTTAAATGTCTTAGCAAAGTCTATGTTGTCTCTCACTAGCATGCTCTTAGTCTCTTACTTTAGAGTCGGTAACACTTTGAAATGAAGCAAACCGAGATTTATCCGCCGGTTCCTTTTTAGGGACAATCATCTTGCTTCACAATAGTTGACTATCTATGTTGCTCGAGGCAAACATCATAAATTAGACTTTTTATCACATTTAAGAATTCTTTCAATTGACTTCTTTGGAACAACACAAAGTAAAAATATTCAAGAAGACACCGTGGGGATCTATCTCCATCAGAACTTTAAATTTTTGATGCCTGAGAAGAGCTTGGCAAGCACTTGTGATAATAAACTCTCAATTACTATCTTAGATTATAAATAATAATAACATAATGTTTTATTAAATAATCATTTATTCTCGACTTCTATTGGCAATTAATTAGTTAATGTTAGGTCATTGTACACAATAGTAGTAATGAATTAAAGATAAAAATTAAAATATCCTCCTTCACACTTTTTATAACCTACATCGAATTCCTATTTAACTCAAAGGGTACTATCTAATTATGTGTAATTGAATTTATAATAGACACTGACCTTAACACACTTGCCGTTCTCATCCATCTGTGGATTTCTGTTTGATCTCTTGTTGGTACTTTGAAGCTCAAGCCATCAGGAGTCACCTAGCAATCTAATTTATCCAGAAATTTCGTGTCCATTTTATTTTAATGTAAATATGTAATTTGTTGTCATAAAGAATAAAAAGGATTCTAGTTTCAACTCCTGCATTTCTAATGTCATAGTCTTCTTCTTTTACATGAAAACCTCAGATATAGCCAACTAACAATACAGAGACGATTACTACTTACTAAGTCATTATCATTCAAGTTGTGTTCAGACCCTCTGAGCTCTTGCTAATCTAAGTCAAATTAAATTCAGATATTCTTGACAGGAAAATGTCTCTATTGAGAAGAAGGTAAAGCACTTCTATATCTGGAATCCATTGTCATTAGATAAAAATGAAAGTTTCTCTATTTACGACTTAAATTAACTTAGATGAGAGCTCAATTAACTCTATCTAATGAAGAATTAAATTTAATATGAACACTTCTCCTCAGGGACTCTGGGTCCTGGAGGGGGAGGGAGGGTTAAGCAGGTTGAGGAGGTCCCTGCCTAATTGGGCCAGATCTCTTATAGTTCCATTTTTCCATAATATATATTTTTCAGCCTTTCTTGTAACGGGACCCCTCCTGGCTTGATGAATTAAATTCCAGTGCTTGAAGATGATATTTAATTATTAATGAAATTAAACATCATGGGGCCATTGGAAAGAGGTCTTTTAGTACCTCTGTGCACCCTCTACTTAGTCCTTGTGCTCAGGGGTAATCCTTGAAGAGGATTTGGGTTTGAGCTGGCGTCTCGCGAGAGACGAAGGAATTCTCCTTGGGTATTTCTGACAGTTAAATTTCTACACTCATTCCTTTATCGAGGTTATCAAAGTTACCCCAGAACGCATTGTCTTACGAAGTACAATTCGATAATGGGTAACCTCGCATTATCTCCTCATAAGACAAACCAACCTATAATGATTAATGAGTATGATGAATTTAATAGAATATTAATTTAATTTTTCATTTGCTGATTCTATCCTATGCCAGGAGGGGAAAGTGAAGGTAATTGAATCATAACTTGTAATCAACATTTATCTATATGTACAATTACATAAGACTCTTTCTGTTCTCCTCCATCATTAACATTTAATCGGACCTGGTAGACTTGATTAATTTGGTCATAAGTCAGATTAATACTAAGCTCATTCACTGCATATTTTATCCCTCATGCTCTCTAGATCCTAATGCTTAGAAGTTACTTTGTCATTATCAACATTTTATTCAGTATTTAGAAGCTTACTCGTTTGAATTGTTGTTTGAATTAACTGCAGATGTTTTACCTGAAAGAGATCCCTGTGACTAAACACTTCTACTAAATCTTCAGTCTTTACTTTCATTCTGCTTTCTTATATCTACTTTTATTTATCAATGGCATACTTAGCCCACTGTCCTCCAACCTTAACAAGATCTGACAAGATTCTGATTTCAAAACTAAGAAGTGCATGTCTACCTCTGCTGCAAAGCTACATCGGCTGGTTTCATAATGGACACTTAATACACTTATAACCTTTTAATCTCAGGAATACTCTTTTGTATGTTCTTCTCTTTTTTATTGACTTTATCTGCGACTAATCCAATATCCATTGATACTAACTAGCTATTTACTCTCTTAGCTTGTGTGCCAGGAAAGAGAGATGATAAAGAGTAAAGTAGTAAACGTAAGTCGAATTACTAGTGCAGTAAATGGCTCCCTAAGAAGAGACTTAAAGAGACAACTTAAGGAGTAGTCCAGACAAAGAGATAGAAACAAAATGGCCATAAACATGGATAATGGAATGGACAACAAGTCTAAGATAGATGACACACCAGAAAACATTGCAGTTAAGCATGAAGACATTAAAAGTGGGAACCAGGCAGACAAGAAATGGAAAATTATATTAGATAAATCAACCAATGACTAACTAAGATTGGATGAGTTTAATTTCACAGAATCAGGAACAAAAATCAGAAGAGGTAATTAAATCATAATAATTAATTCATCTTTAAATAAGATTTGCTAGAGATTGAATAAATTCGAAGATATAAATGATATAAAACGACATTCAAAGTCAAGTAGAATGATTAAAGTGAAGATTAATAAAGATAAGGCTTTGATACATTCAGAAGAGTTTGTTTGGACTCTGGGTGTTGTCTTGTGTGGGAACTCTCTTTAATCATTTAAGTTTTAATTAAATAATCTTGTAGAGAGTCTTTCAACTCCTGCTGGCCTTGTGAGTCATGTGGGGTTGGGAGTAGGGAACCCCGAAGGGTTTTTATGGAGGGGGTCCTGGGATGCCCGCCAGGACGGGGCGGAGCCAGTCTGTGCCATTTTCATCGGAAGCTCCTGGAATTTTGTTCGGAGCTATCCGTTATGGGTAAACCTGGTACCCCTTTTAGTGAATATTAATAATAAATATTAAATGATAATGAATTTCAAATACTAATTGATGTTACAACATCTTTTCATTTTGCATTGATACCACAAATAATATCTAATGAGATTTTACTCTATATCATTTTCTTTAATATTTGTGAATTTACTATTCAGGTTTTCTCTCGAAATTAGTTCATTGTCATTGAGAATTTATCTTTCCTATTCCATTGAGTTTCTATCTCAACTGAATCCTCAAGATTCGCTGTCAATTACATATTGGAGGTTGGATAAAAAAAATAAAATCATTCATAACCCACCAAAACAGGCAAGTTCCCAGAAGTGGAATGGTTCATTAGACGCGCCAGATTCTGAGGAATCTAATGCATATAAAATCAAAGAGGTAGGTGATGAGGATCCCAAGAAAAATGAGAATTACATTTCTCAAGATGTCTATTTAGTGATATTTACACAGCGACCTATTTAAATAGGGCGCTTGACCTCTGAAAGGATTTGAGTCCAATTGAGCTTATTTATAGCATCCCTTAGCTCGACTTAGTTGCACTTACCTCTTAAAAGGAAGCAATAGCGACTATAAAGGATAGAATTCATGAGTGGAAAGAAACAAATATTTCCCGAAGGCTCGATAGAAATTCCTTAGAGCTCGAGCTCTCGTAAATTTAAATTAAATTAATCCTTAACTTTCATTTCTTGTTCTTCTTCTTTAAGATCCCATACTCTGATTGAATGATTAGCACCTTGAGATCTCTTTCTTCTCTTAGTCTTCTCACATTGATGACCCCATTTGCATGACTGATAGATCTGTCAACTATCACGACATCGAATTCGTGCTTGAGAACTCTATTAAGAAAGTCATAGCAATTCTGTTTAATTCTTCTGATAGCTTTGTTGATGTCGTCGTCAGAATGCATCTCAAGGATAACTTGATGAGTCATTCTAGCAGTCAAGAGATGTAACTTCACGTCCAATACCATGTCTCAGGCTCTTCTTCATCTTTAGCATCATTTGATGAGATTGATTCTACATATTCTTCGTCTTGTTCATCTTTCTGTTCTTCATGTTCATGCTCAACTTCTTGTCTCTTTCCATTGGTAGTAACAGTATCTGATGCATGATTATCTTGACCTTCGACATCTTGATCTTTAGCATTGCATTTCTTAGCATGCTTCTTCTTGATCTTAGCTTTTTGATTTGTGAATGCATACTGAAGAGTAGCCTTGCAATTCTTGGTGTCTGGACAAGTTGATATCATTACACAAGAAGAGCTGAGTTCGTTTTAATGAACATAAATATGTCATTAAAAAAGAAATGAATTAAATACTCCTCTAATCAGAATTAAATTAAATCGGTAATTAATAATGAACACTGATCAGAACTTACAAGACATCTCTCCACTCTCAATGCCTTTGAGTGAAACTAGCAATCCGGGCACTAGTAAGAAGTCGGGATTCTAGAAGCTCTAAGATTAAGTAACAGGATTGAATGAGAGAGGGGAACTGCACCCAGCAAAATGTGCGACATGCTCTTGTAAATCTGGGAGTTCATCTACCCATTGCTCAAGTTCTCCCCTCAATCCTCCAACACCTGAGATAAATCCAGAGAAAGATCCCTCAACTGAAGCCAACACTCAGCAAGCAGAAAGAAATGTTCAATTTCACCCAGGGCGTCTCCCACTTTAAACTCACAATCAAGCGCCAAAATATTTGAACAGGAACTCACTCTCCCAACCAGCCAGAACACGAGATCACAAGCAGTCGCTAGTGGAAACAACCCTAAGTAGGAACCTAGCCTAGAGAAATGCAAAGAAAGAATACTACCTTAGATAAAAGAGGGGCCTTGACAAGCCCAGCGACTAATAAGCCTCCCCTGATGTGATAAGAAGACCAATGAAGAAAGAGACACCAAGACCACCACCAACCCTTCCCTCTAATGAAGCAACACTCAACACTCAGATCATCCACATCGCAGGAAGCACTGACTGGCAAGCAAATCAGAGACTCGCCAACCTCACGGTTGCATCTGAGACCCAAGAGGACTTGGCGCTTCTTGAAATAGAGAGGCAAGACTATCCACGAGTGAGGCAGATTCTCAAACAATAGGGTTACAGACTAATCTTTTTCAAAGAGAATCAGGAGTCATGCCAGCAGCACTGATTCCTTAAAGATGACTAAGCCGAAGGGAACATCGACCCCCTCGCGCTCTGGATTTAATTAAGCTTAAATTTAAATAAATTTAACTCCATGGAAACTAGGGCTCACCCCACGTCTCTCTCCCAGAGACGCCTCCCCTTAATGTTTGACAAATCGTAATCTCTTTCATTACTAACATGGAATGCCCGCTCGCTCTTTAAGATCGAAAACCTCTATGCGCTAAGATGCTATCTGGATTAGAACCAGCCTGACATAATATGCATCCAAGAGACATGGAGTAAAGACTGCGACAGACGCATCCACCCCAACTATAGGCAATACCTCACCTCCCCTTCTCCCTACCAAGGCCTAGCGACGCTCGTTAAGAAATCCCTTGAAAGCGAAGAGATATCAATAAACAATAAATATATCTAAATCATAGCAATAACGAGTTCCCAAGGCTCTCCTCTCACCATCGCTAACTGCTACAGCAACCCCAGGAACCAGGCGATCAAACAACTAGTAAAGACTGCCTTACGATCGGAATCTCCCTTTGTGATTGCTGGAGATTTTAATGAAGACACTAGCACCATCCGTGCTCTCATAAATAAATCGCGAAGAAAAATAAACTCCTCGTAATCCCTCTCCAGAGGAAACAAATAACTGGATCTCATCGTTTCCAACCTTCCCTCTTCTAATGAATGCACTCATCCTCTCGGTGACAGTGATCACCGCGCAGTGTAGATGGATGTTTCATGGCACTTCCCACCCCTCATTATCTCCACCCATGGAACCCCCAGCAAAGCTCGAATCATGAAAGCTTACTCCGCCCTTCCAACCATCAATCTAAACCAATTCCCTTACAAGCCCTTCAGACTCTTTCTGCCTGAATCGATCCAATACACCTCCCATGACTTCTCTCAGCCCAGATTTAATGACATTCCCCTGCACCTATTGCAACTCCAGAAAGATGAGAGAAGCAATCTCCTAAAACAAATCCTCAAGCAGAAGCAAGACCAGCAACTCCTGGATCTCAAATAATACTTTTATTCTAACCAGTCCCACAACCTCTTCAAATGCCTCAAATCCAACTACAAATTCGGAAAGTCCACCTCGCTCCTCGAATCTGTTAGAACACCTCATGCAATCCTCTCCAATTCCAACTCAATTCAAGAGATAGAGAACTACATAGCCACGAATCTCAACTCTGCCTCCCCTCCGTAATTCGATCCAATCTCCCAACCCCCATTGACAGATGCCTCCAAGACAATACTAGAAGATGCCATTGAAGCTGCTTACCTTCATGAAGCGGGTAAGCGTAAGTCAATTAGTAATGACTTTCTCCCAGCTGAATTGCTCTAGGATCCATAAATCAAATGTCGGATCAAGAGATTTGTGTTTGAGGTTTACGCAGAGAACAAGAAAATTCCTAACTATGTAACCACCGCTCGACTCCTTGTCTTGAGCAAGAACGGTCAGAGGTACACGCAACCCGAAAACTGCAGATTCATCTGCATACTCTCCCCAATACTCAAGATCATCGAAAGAGTATCGCTAACAATAATTCAATAAAAGATCTGGAACATGCTCCCAATTACCCAAACTGGATTTAGGCCCCACTTCGGGACGCAGGTCAATCTCCTCGCCGTCCTCAACCTTATCAAGACTTCGAAGATATAAAAGAAGAGACTACTACTTGCTGCTCTGGATGTAAGAAAAGCATTCGACTCTGTAGACAGAATCCGGCTAATGGAGACACTCAAGGTATTTCTCAAAGACAACATAGAGTCGGATCTTGGCTCAAGGGTTCTGAATGCTATCCAGGGAATTTATTCTTAGACCAAGATGCAATACGGAGAAACCAGCTTCAAGTACACTCTTGGTATAATGCAAGGGGGAATTCTCTCCCCGCTTCTGTTTAATCTGTACCTACACTAAGCACTCCAGCAGAATCTGGGTGATTAACGAATAATCAAAAACATCCTCTTCTACGCTGATGACATGCTAATATAAGCTGCATCCTCGGAAGAGCTCATGCGGTCAATCCAATTGATCAAGACAGCTCTTGCTCCCTGGAACCTTTAATTAGCAGAAGACAAGACTCAAGTGATTTCAAGCAACAGTCAATAGACCTAGCTCAATGGATTGAGAGTTAAAAAGACAATGAGATACCTTGGAATCCAGATAGGCTTCTTCACCACTCATATCTACAAAGAACTCCACCGCAAGCTCAAATCCATGCTAAATCATGTTTAGATCAACGTACTGGGCAGAACCAAGGACAATCCCATCCTGAGACTAATTGCCAGAACCTACTTCCTCTCATGGCTCAACTATCAGCTTCCCTCACTCGTATCCAGCCAAATGATCAAACAGGAAGTAATGACCAAACTCTTCAGGCTTGTCATCAAAAGAGTGCATAGAATCCCCAACAATACAAGTACCTCCTCTCTAGAGAAGTGCTATCCCCAGTCGCATCTCATCAACATCATATGGAGGGAAATCAACAGATCCAAAAATCTAGCAAATGAATTCAGAGGCTCCCCTTGGTAGATACTCCCAGAAGCCTTAACCCACTAGGACCTCAACCCCATGTAATGTCGGATCTAAGCTAGAATGGACTAAGTGTTTATGAGGAGAGTGCTTCCCTCCCCGTCAAAACTCTAAAATGTCCTGAAAATAGTCAACCCTAGAATATATATGCTCGGAAACCCAGTAATTTGCCAATGCGGAGGATACCTCAACCTAAACAAACACCTAACATGCGAGAACGACTAGAAACAACTAATCAACGACGTACATCGAAGATGGGCGCACCTCCAATTCAAAGACAGACAAGTAGCTCAATTAATGAAAAAAGGAACCCAACTCTACCAGGCACTTAAATCATTCGCTATAGAATAAAATGTAATATTAAACATTAATTCTAAAAATATGTCTTCCCCCATTCCTGAAACTGAGACCCTTGATGCAGCACCCACTACCTCATCTAGCCTACAATTCCCCCCATAACCCTCCATCCCCTCCTTAGGGATCACCCAGGACTAGTACCCAGAGAAAGAGGAGGACCAACAACATGCAGACTCTATGAATATTGGCTTAAATCTAGCGGCCATTAACAACATCCTTCCTTCCTCACCTACCAATCTTGTGCTCTCGCAAACTCAAATTAGGAACTTCCTCTTCAACAGAGGGTTCCTCCTCTAAGACTGCTACCATGGCAAAAACAAACTGCAGACCATCAATAAGCGTATCTATCCGAAATAAGAGAATAATGGAGTGTTTGCTCTACCGGAGGAGGATTTCACCTTCGCGTTTGATACAGTAAAGAAAGCTAAAGATAAGATCCCCGATATCATTGTGGTCTACATCTCCAAGGTAATCACAGTTACCAAAAGAGCAGAGGCAGTTGAACCAGCGTAAATTCTCCTAGAGTTCGCAGCAGTGGATCCTCGAGAAGTGAAGAATCAATACATAGTCCCAGAGGAGCTTCTCCCACAAACTATTTTCAAGTACAAAAAAATGTTCTTGATATCAGCTTGCCAACTTAAGAGACAGAAACGAAGCGTGAAAGCGTAATTATGGAGAGCGTTAATCCATCACTGTGAACGCGTATCTCCCAACCCTCTCTTCCCTGCCGATAAGGGATGGATTGGTCTACTAAGAGCGATCGCAGGCCAAATGCACAAAGACTCGAATAATCTCTGTCTTCCAATATTGCCACATTGGGCTTCCACCAACCCTGATCCCCTGCAAAAGGTCATCAAACACGGAGATAAAAGCACACCTGAGAATGTTATCAAACACATTCAGCTTGTGTTGGAAAAGAGCTTCGGCATCAAGAATTGTAGTACTGACCTTAATGCAATAAGTCTCCTCTAGAGGAGTGACCTTGGGATTAAGGAAGCCAACCAAAAGTCTCTGATAGCTCCCAAAATGATCTCAAACTTTTAAGCCTAAGTCCCAGGGCACATTTCCAGACACTGGCTCATGAGAACTTTGATATCTACTAACAGTCAAAACGCCAAAGAAATAAGATCAGCCAAAAACATCCTCAAACAACTAATGAATAAAGCTGACATTGGACCAGAGGTAGAAAAGCACTTCGTGATCTACATTGAGACTCTCAGTGATGCGTTCTGCGGAACTCTCTCAGTATCCGAGGAAGCCATCACCATCTCTCTAGGCTCTAATTTCACTACATTCATGGGCATCCAAGACATCACGGACCTTAAAGAGGTGGGCGATGATAACATTGCCTTTAAACTCATACTTGAGAGATCATGCAAATATCACATCTTCATGCTAGTCAACGATGGAGAAAAAGTGCTCAAGAGAATGGAGACCAAAACGAGGATGTCAACAGAGCGTCCCCAATAGGAAAGTCATATTATGGCAATCCAATCTACAACCAGCCTCCCAGAACCCAATCTAGTCGATAGCGTCCCTTCTACCAGCCAAATTCCAAATACACTAGATTAAGGTAATCAAAAAGACGAGGAGATCATGACCGGCCCCGCTTAAACTCCCCCAGAGATGCATATCAACTAACATAAGCAAGACATCTCAGAGCCTCCTACCACACCAAAGTCATCATAAGTGCTAGCCGAAGAGTCCCTCATCGAATTTACTCCGACACTAAACAGTATTAGCAGTGATCAGGAAAGTGAAATGATTCCTTAAGAACCTAAATCATCAAGAATCTCATTCTTCTTGTGCAAAAGCAGACGACAGAAAACTGATCAACAATAAGATTCCTCGACACCTTCTGTCATAGAAGAGTAAGAAAAGAAAGCTGGTACCAATAAAAGAAAGAGAGAAAAAAAGAGGCAAAGAAAGAGAATAATTGAGAAGTCGAACTGATTGTTTAATCTTTTAATCTTTAATCTTTACTCCTCTAATCGCAATTGAAATTCTCCGTGACCAAATTAGATTCCTCAAAAAGATAAATCAAAACATCCTAACATCAAATGGACGAAACCTCAATTCTCAAAATGATTTTTTACTCTACCTGTTTCTCACGACTTTGGAACTCATAGTTCACTTTGTCAGAATGATAGTACCCATTGTCTTCCCAATCTTCCTTCTTTGAACTCATTAGTTTTAATTAATTAATGATAAACCATTAAGCCATCAGTGCTTCTTTCTCATGCCTACATTCCCAAGACCCATCTCTTCATCCTTTTTGGGAGTGACTCCTTT
>JAGYYO010000275.1:0-11080 GCA_021441625.1 Diophrys sp. 3 WChen-2021
TGCACACATCCCGGAGGACCTCCGGGTAGTTTGAGCACAAGAATCACAATGACAAGGTGAAGGAAGAAGGGAGGTGAATTCGGTAATGATAACTAATGCGATATGTTTAGTTGAGATTTTATTAGAGAAGACATCAGAGATCCCTAATGGAGATGTAAAATCACAGCTTTAATAGACATAGAGAAGTAACCTAAGTAATATGCATTAAGTTGTACTCATTAGCGAGAAAGGGAGTGTTAAACGATTATTGAAAGTGAAACATAAATTATCCTGTCTAATTAAGCCTTAGGTGTAATTGGACTTATATTGAACACTTTAATAAACATAGTTGATGTTCTTATCCTACGTAACAACTGATCAGATCTCTTGATATCTTAGGCCATATAGAGTAATAACCAGGAGTCAATATGACAGAGAGAGGCTTTGAAACAAGAAGGGTTAAGTATTTCTTCCAGGAGAAATCATGTTTGAATGATTGATAAATCAAGACATTTAAGAGTTTGTCTATCAATAACAGACATTTAAAAAGCCATAAAAAGACTCTCTCTTACTCACAGTGTCCTCATGAAGGATACCACTTGTGGGGGATCCCAAAGAAGTCAATTGAAAGAGAAATGCAAGGGCCTCCTTCGAGATTTAAACTAGATGATAATAACTAAGATGAATTATAGTTTTACTTAAAGTAGGACTTACTTTTAAAGACATAGCTCCCATTAAGATAAGGGAATTCATGATTATTTTATTTATTGGGATTTGGTTTTATAGCTTGTCTTAGTAATAGAGTTGTTCCATTGTGCTGTCCTTGCCCAGCCTGCGTAAGTCTTCATGACTTTGCCGAAACGTTTATCATCATCACACAACAACATTGGTGATCTATCAAACCCCAAAACCCCAAAACTCTAAAATTAAAATAAAAAAAGGGTAATGGGTTTTGGGGCTCATAATCATAAAGAGTATTCATCTCTTATCTCTTATCTTATCTCTCTTAAGAGTATTCAAAGATTGCTGATCTAAAGAAATGTAAGAGCTTACTTACCTTATAGATGTGTTTACATTTGTTTTCATATTTAATGTCTAGGAGCTTTTAGGGTTAAGTCAAATTATCTAAGTTGAATCTTAAGCATCTTCTTTCTAATTCAATGTTGGATTATCTTTGCATAGTCATAGAGTCCGACTTGTTGGAAGCCAACAGAGATTCTGCTAATCCTGGATAATCCCTTTCTGAGGTTTTAGGTGTTGTTAATTTACCTGAGGCATAGTCATGATGGAAATATGTCACGAGAAAAGTCTTTCTCTGAGGCATCATAGAACTTAATGTTCTATCATACATAGTAGTGGGCAAATTGGGCTCTATATGCTCCCTGCTTGAGCATTTTCTCTATCCTTATACGATTCCAAATGGTGAGGTAGCTTAATATCCCAGAACGGTTCGGAACTAACAACGAAGAGCTACCTTATTAACTGAATGACTATTGAATTTAGCTAAAGGAATTAATAAGCTTTACTTATCTTTTAATTTGTTAAGCTCTCAGACAGTAAGAAAAGAAACTACGTTAAGTAATGCTTAGAGCATTAGTAGGAAGCAAGTTGAATGCCTTCTTCCATGGTTTAACATTGATTCATGCTCTTACATTAATTTTCTGACCCGTTTTATTAGTTCCTTGCACTGCATTTATGTGTCGCTGTCAATGAGGACGAGCTTACCTTGTCGGTGGTGTAGTTTCGTAGATGCATGTGGATACTGTACCTCAGAAGAATGGATGCAGACCCAGATCTTCTTAAATGACATGCTAATTCTGTCAGGCATTGTCGATTTATTTATTATTACGTTTAGTCTTAATATACCGAAAGGATCCTTGTTTATTCGAAGTTCTTATTCTCTTTACAATCCTTAGACATTACATGATTTCTGTATATCTTCTTCTTCTTCACAAATCAGTTACCTCAACCTGGTTGAGTGTTTCCCCGTCCCTTACTACCTCTTATGTTTATTACCTCCTTATCATCATGAACTCTTCTTTTAGTATAATAGGAATATTCAATACAGCTAACACTATTTAGTAATTTAGTGACAGCCCCAATCACTTTAGTTTTACATATTAACAATTTCTGTTTACCTTCCTTGATTATCATAGCATCTATATCGAGTTCATTAATTTCGGATAAGACATCTTTCTCAATCCATCCAAATAGTTTAATGGTGCTTTTACGATTATCTGAAATGTCCTAACCATTGAAATCATCATCAATATTAAAGTTCTTTCTTATTCTTTCAGAATAATCTTAACACTCATTTAGATGATTCTTAAAACAACCTAATTGTTCATGAATACTTGATTCGATCAATTTAAATACATCTTTTCTAAGTTACATAAAATTGTTTTAAATCTAATGTCTCCAATCATTCACTATAGCATACACTTCATCAACTCTCTCAGACAGATCATATAAGTCTTAAATGTTTCCATGAATACACAACACAATATCAACTTAAAATGAAGAATTATCCTTCTAAACCTTCCTCCTCCTTTTTAATCTCATCATATTTTCACACAAGTTCCCCAATTCCTACTTCATTAATTCTATTCGTCTGCGATCCATTGTATACATTCCCTCCCTCAGCTCTTCCAATAAGAACATTTATATCAAATTCTTACTTTGTTTCTGTGTTTCTGTGTCGACTCTCTCTAATCAATTTAAATTTTAATTAAAGAAGGCCAAGTTAATCTTGTAGAGAGTCTTTCAACTCCTACGGGCCTTTCGAGTCATGTGGGGTTGGGAGTGGGGAACCGGGAGAGGTTTTTACCTGGGATGCCCGCCAGGACGGGTTCGTTCAAGTTTGTGCCAATGCCAGGGATTTGGACCGAACATAGTTTTTCCCATTTCTGACTAGGTGGGTGGCCAGTAACATCAGCCCCTAGCCAGGCTCGATCCATAGGGTATAAGAGATGCTCCATCATTGAGAACAATGATTAATTAGTGAGCATCTCAAATTCTTACTTGAGAATGCTTTTTAGTTCTTTAGAGGAATAGATAAACTAAATGGACTTACTCCTCATTCAACATCCTACTCAGAGTAAGAAGCATTCTAATCCATATGGTTTAAGACAGAGAGAGGGATATGGGATGACTTGATATAACCTACTTTGGAATTGTAGAGAGGATAGAGTTGATTTAAAACACATTCAATATGTAGATGATATGCTACTGAAAGACAAATGGATTATTCTTGTTTTTGCTCTTTAATGAATTATGTCTTTTTAGAAATCCTTATCTTCTTCTTTCTTCTTTTTCTTACAGTTTTCCAACCACCACAGCCACAAAAAGGCTATTATTACCTGTTACCTCTCAAGAAGGTGTGGTTCAAGGAGTCTTTGCTTTGAAGACTTTTTCTACGAGGAGGCAGGGTTGAGTCCAGCTTTCAGTATGTGATATCTGAGTGTCTGCCACTATGCATCAGACTGAGTAGGTAATGACAATGGATTAATAAACTATCTGTTGTTGCGGACTTTAATTGAAATAGAGAGTAATCAGGAATACAACCTTTAATAACAGAATCTACTGATAATGATAAGGTAATAATAGGGATTGAGACAAGGTATTACATAAAAATAAACCAGATAAAGAACAAAGTAAGTTGAATTGCAATCTAAAACAATACTACTGCTTGTAAATATATTAAAAGATTATCTAATGTCCCATTTGAATGTTATATTTAAACCATCTATAAATTCCTTGAGTCTTCCTGTCATTTCACTTATACAATGTTGTTGCATTGCTTACAAAAGTTACATGGTTTCTAGATTGAAGCCTGTTTCTCTGCTCTATCATTCTTTGTACCTGAGATGTCTGCATGAGGAACTACAGGAGCGAAATAGTCATGTATATTGGTGTATTTCATTGTCTATGGATTTTAATGGTTGGTTGGAGTTGATGGTCATTACTACAATGCCATTTATGATTATAGATAATCATTATTGTTGCCCTGGAATTGGATGATATTGATCTCGAAGAATATAAGACAATAATACAGACTAAAGAATCAGAAAGAATAGAATCATTAAATAGTACTACCTCTAACTTCGGTCTTCAGATAAATGATTGAGTAAACTCAAATGAATCCCTCATAGAACAAGTAAGATCAACAAAACCAAATAAAAGAAACGACAACATCCTAAATCTTCCATAAGACTAACCTAAAACAAAGAAGGACCTCACCGACAATAAATCAAAATATCTCCCCTTAACACCCAAATGAAGAAACCAATTAACAATAGTAAGTCCCAATAGATGATGCAGAATAAGACTATATACAAATAGATGGAACAGGAGATGTAAGAGAGTATGCAAATGAAGAAGAAGTGATTGATTTGTGTGATACTTCAGACACAGAGAATCAAAAGGATACAAAGAAAGAGACAGATGTAGAAGATAGGAATCGATTAATTAGTGATTAGGTTGCATAGGAAATACTAGTAGAAGATGCATTGGAGTAATTAGATATTTGCATTGGGGTTAGTATCATTTAGATTGGTTAGTTTTTAAATAGGAGAGGGAAGGAATAAGAATTGTAAGTTGACATTAGTTTGTTTAATCTCTATTTAATTGCTTAGGATAAGTGGGAAGTTTGGTTAATTTGAGCTGAGGAATCCATGGCAGATTGAAGTTTAGAGTAGTTAATAGAAGTTTCGATTATAATCAATTGGAATCAATGCCTTTTTACTTATGATTACGAGTTAATATAATAAATCTTTGATGATATATTATTATTTTCTTCAATAGAATTCTCTCATCTTGCAACTGCCATGAGTTTTAATATTTACCATACTGTAGAGTTTTCTTCTTATGAAAATTATACACTGATATCATTAATAAGAGTATAATATTTTGACTTTCATTAAGAGCCAAACATCCTTAAAATGAATAGATGATCATAAGTCATAATGATTTTTGAATTATTGATGTGATAAATGGAACGTCTATTATACTCATAATTGCTTACTTAGAGAAGCATCTGCTTTCTAATAGCTTCATCCTCTCACTGGAAGCTTCCCTTCATTACCTCAGACAGATACAGTCTATGGGTTGCCATCACCTTGCACTGTTGTTTGTTGGCTTGGGAAATAGATGATAGCTATTTTCAATACCTTGTCTCTTGTGTTTGAGTGACTTCATGAGCTTAGCTTATCTCCTCACTCCCGAAGGAGTTTTCATCGTTGTAGATCCATCAACTAGTTTGTCTTTAGATCGACATTAAGAGGAAAGGGATTCCATCCTATATCCAATATTGATAGTCATGTGTTTAATCGAGATGAGTTATGTTTCTTATTTGTAATTCTATAGACTTGAACAAGGTAGGCAGTGAATAAGAATTTAATATTGATAATATTCGAGAATGATTCAATCATCAAACGGGAAGCAATGGAGAATGTTGTATTATTTTTAAACAAGAACTTAAACAGATTGATTAATCATATTAATTTCTCATGAGCTATTATTCATAATGAAATAATCAATACTTATCCTTATTTAGTGACTGGAGTTTCTCTGTCTTCATCTCCACATTATTATTAAATCGATACAATCAAATGCCTTTACCTCAAAGACTTATTTTTATATCACTGGTCTATTCTAGATTCAAATGAGTCAATACGGGTGATCTAAGACGAGTATGATTTTAGGGTTTAAACTTGAGTATCTAATAATAGATGATGACATCTTTAGTGTTAGACTGAAGAAAAGTATTAAGTATAAAGCAAGAAACTTGAGTACATTCAGTATTTGTTGATTCCTAAACTATTTTATTAACTACTTTATCATATTCGAATCGTATTGATAAGAATGTATTAGGTACATGATCCTTTTCTTTCCGTAGTATAGAATTAAACACATGATTGAACCGAAGTCTATTCGGTCTTCTCTTTTAGACTATCAATAATAGATTCTAGGCAAACTTAAACACTTTGCAGGTAGTATTCTCTTCATATATAATTCTATTTCTATTAAGTTTTTCGATTGGCTTTAAATTCCGACCATTGATACTTTAGATATGAACTCACTTCATTCATTTTAATCATCGAAGCGCCTTCAACATTCTCAGTCATTTTGTTGAAGAATTCAAATAAGAGTCTAGTTCTTCTTTCTTCCATTAAATTAAGAATAATTTATTTTCCTGTTCTTGTTTATAAGCATATAGGACTCATTTAATCTTCTTATCTGGCCATCTTATCCATGTTTCATATTTTTCCCATGCTTTAATGCTAATCATATTTTAGTTATCAATGGAGGCTTTATCCAGAAAGGCGTATGAAACACCAAACCCCAGACAACCAATTGTATTTAATAATTAATTTGTAACAGTTGTAAAAATTGGGACGTTAATGGATTCATATATGATGATTTAATTAATTGATCATGGAGTCATTCTTCACATCTCTGTGCATTTCTGAGTCGTCAAAGCCTTCCAAACAGGCAACTCGTGTCTTTGAGATCGTTGGCAGCCATCTTCTGTATTGCATCTTTCTGCGGTTTCACACAAATCCGGTTTCATAGTCATAAGAAGACAATAAAACTATTATTATGATCCTGTCGACAAAGAAGTGTTCGACTGTATAAAGAAACAAAACTCAAGTTAGCTGTATGATTTTAGCGTCTCTACAAAATGGATACTTCTTTGATTTCAAAGACAGATAAAATTAATTATATCAAGATGATCTGGCAAAGTTTTAATCTCTAATCTATAGACTATTTAGTACTATATTTACAGAGTAGGATTGCATTGCTATAACACTTCACATTCTTTGTGCTGAGCTGCATCCCCTTCTCAGTCAGAAGTTTCCGAAGAATTAAAGTTTTTAAATTAGCCCAGTCAAGCAGTGAAATTATACTTGAATTTTCTAAAAAAGTCTTATCAATTTTCAGAATTAGAGAGATGTCCAGAAGACATGAAATAAGCTTTAACTCCTTTATAGTTACAGGCAAGACTATCTTAGGAGAGAAATTAGCAAAAGGGAATACATGAACTGTTTCTTCAAACTATCTTATTCTGAATTATTCAAATCTATCTTAATAATTTGATAAATTCCACTTAAATTAAACTTGTGATAAGATCTGTGGTCCCCATATCTAAGATTCTTCCCCTTCCCTATCCTTAATCTCTTTTCCTCTTCTCCAACAGTAGTCCCATAATAAATCCAATTGAACATTTCCCCATAAAACCCATTAAGATCTCTTCCTATCATTCATCATCTATGACTCTATGCTTCTCATATCAGAATACTATCTCTTCTCCTCTCAGATTAGCTTTCGCCGTATACACATCAATTGATTCAAGTAATGCAATAATCATTTAAATCAATTAAACCTTATCATCTATTCACGCAAGACTGACATTGTCAACGATGAATAACCTACATCTCATTTTGTCTATTCCTCCTCCATATCGACTATAGATGTCTCTGTAAATTCCTCTCAGACTGAAATCCATAGGTGATATTAATGGATGATGCTACGTCTGCAATAACTGAATTAGATGTGGTGTCTACGAGGACGGCTGGGAATGAGATATGGCTAGGGATGTTGTTTAATGCGTTTTGCACCGGGCTAGATGGATTGGTATTGTTGTCTGAGGGAATGGCAATGATGAGGTGGTCAGAGGTAAAGACTCTTAAAAGAGAGGATAGGGGGTGGGGTGTGCTTTAGTTCATTATCTAAATGAATTACACTCTTTAAATGCAAGTATTTCAGAAGATACAACTACTATTAGTCAACAGTTATCCCCTATCTACCCTCCCTTCCTCTTTTCCACCTCCACTCTCCTTCAAGTACCATCCCTTACTATTCTACTCCATCGTCTCAATCATTGTAACCTTAGTCTCTTTATCTGCTACTACTCATATTCCTTATTACTCTACGGCTCTGTCTGTTGTGTTTGTGTCAGCTGATATTAATGCTATGTTATCTGTGTCGATTTCATCTTTGAAGAATGACATCATTTGTTGTTAAAGGGGAGGAGTCAGGGAGAAGGTTGTGAGAGTTAGATGGGTTTGGGGAGAGAATTTAATGGAGAGGGATGGAGAATAATATGGCTTTAAAATACACTACAAATGAGAGGTTTCCTTGTTTCTTCTTTAATAAAAATAATTCCCTTTGAATAAATACTGATTTGTTATGAAAGCTTTCTGCCATATTAGCATGATACCTTAGAATTCCTCATAAAGAACGAAACCCTATCTCACCTTTGCTCTTTGAACTCTCCCTGCAATAAAAGGACCACCTCTTGCAATACCAATGGAGTTTTCATTACTTCCTGTCGATACTACAGATCTCTCAGCAGTCCTTTCCCGTCAATCCATAATCCAACTCCCTCCCTTACACTATAAACGACTCCGCCTGATAAAATCTCAAATCCTCTATGTAACTCTTTAATATGCTCCCTCTTTAATTCATGTGGTCTCCATTCCAAAGACTCTTTCCCTTGCTTCCCCTCCCCATCTTCCTCTCTTGATTTCTTTCTCTCATCTCTTCCCACTTCCCCTTCTTTCAGCATTTTCCAATACCTCTACATCATTTCCAGCTATCCCTTCACTTGCATTCTATTCTTAGCTTACATTTATTCCAGTAGCTAAGTCTTCCTAAGAGACAATAACACATTGTCTATGAGTATTGACTGGGTAATGATGTTGCTGAGTTAATCCTAATAGCAGTCTTTTTGTTAGGTTTTAGTTGAGATAAGATGTGAGATGGATGAGGAAGGATGTTATGATATACTTTATATGCAATAATATTATGGATGTAAATGACTTACATTTCTCTTCTGTTGAATGAATTGTCTTTCATTTAATGATGAGTGGAAGGGAGAGGCTTAGGGAGCTTGGTTTATAATTTAACTTCTATTCTCTGTTGGATGATCTAAGTTTATAAAATTGTAAAACGAGTTGTAACTATATCTGTCTTCTTCTGTTGTAAAAATCATTAAGAGAGAGAAACACGACTTAAGCTCTAGTGTCAAATCTATAATAACATGCATATTCATTCTCTGATAATCAATAAGTGAAGTATTCTGCACTACTCTGTTCAGATACTAATTATTACACAGATGAATAAATGATTGTAATGAACATTATTAAGATTATGTGCTTACCCAATAGATTGATCTCTATAGTCAATTTATAACTTTTAGCTCAGTAATATCCTCACTCTCTAGTAATATCTCTAGATAGATCTAGTAGCAAGTCGTATTCTCCATCAAGAGCTTCTGTCTTATCTTCTTTGATTACTGTTTCGTCTTATGTGATTGATTTAATAGATTTAGATTAATGTCTTCTTTGTTGGAGGAGAGGAGTGCTAGGAAGAAGAGAAGGATATTAACATATTAAAGGGGAGTCAATTCTTAGGTTGATGTATTGGTATTAAAAGGAATACATTGATTGAAAGGGTTTATTCCATCTACTTGATAATCTAGATGTAGTGTTAATCTATTCCATGCTTATTCTCTAGATCCATAGATAAAGGCTGTAAATCTCCGATCACTAATGAAACCCTCCTCCCCTAACTCCCCTCTCACCCCCTTCTTCAGCACTTCTAACTCTCCATAGACTCCTCTTCCTACATAAAAAGTCTCCCATCACAATGCTCTTGCCATCCCTAATTCAATAGTAGTATGATGTCTCTCATCGTCATATGTGTCTTAGAAGGGGTAGTTTGATTGCCTATTCGGACAGAGGAGAAGAATATACAGAGGAGCTAATACATTATGATAAGTAAAAGAGTCATTAGGAGTCAAGAGTTTTCCAATCGGAAGGTTTGAGGAGAGGCTAGGTCCTCCGTCTTCCAGATTTGGTGTATCACATTTGCTCTGTGTTTCGACTTGTGTTAGAGGGATCAACAAAGAGACCCAGGCCGAGACTGGGGCGATCACCTCTGGAAATATCCCACCTAAATTTCTAATTTAATAATTGCCAGTGGCATTCTGGGGGTAAGTCTTCTGAGATAAAAAATTATTAAGATGCACTGAAGTACCATTTCAAACTGAGTAATTGAGCTAATTCCTCCGACCAATTTATATCAGAGAGACAAACAAAACACTAAGAAATTCGCTCCCTAAAATTAACAAGATACAAAAATATAAAAAACATCATGACATGAGGGCTGTAGGCATTGGATTCTCTGATCTCTTCAGACGAGACAATAAGCCTAGACATTGAACCACTAGATTTAAGTAAAGTTCATGAGCAGAACAAGATTTCCTTAAGGAATAATAAGTTGGCACACTCTGTATTTCTTTCAAGAGAATACATGAACAGACTCGATAGTCATTTATTGTTAGTTCTATACGAAGAGGGCACCTTGTTGAATGATCGAATCTTATTTGTTAATTCGAGGAAATCATTTCCCTTCTTTGTTTATTCTGAGAATATATTTAGATTGATGCTGACATTGTTTAGAAAAGAGGGTAGAGGGTTGTAACCCCTGTATGATTACCAGAAGCGCCAGAATAGACCTCCCATAAAGGTTTCTCCCCTTTTCATCAAGGCTGTGAGCAAATACACTAAAGTTAAACAGTTTATCCCATAAGTCACCCGACATGATTAACTTATAGGTTAGTTCAATTAAATGTCACCCTATGATCTAATCTGAATACATGAAAATGCTATTGCTATCAGGAGTTTTATCATTGAAGACACTATCCTAAAGAGGCGTCCTCACTTATTTCATGACCCTGAATAAGTTTAGATAGAAATGTTTAATAAAACACTCACAGAAATGCTCCCAGAGGGATTTAGGGAATAAAACTACATTCAGATAGCTTCTGTTGTGTAGAAAATTACTCAGAGTATAATGGCTACTAGTTTAACATAGGTTATCTTTTATATCACACACTGGAAGAAGCTGAAGGAATTGCTCTTGTAACCATAGGATAATTCAAGGGTAGTGATTCACCAACTAGCGATTCTTTCCATGAATTCATAAGAAAAGAAGACCTTATAGTGATCAAAGCTAGTAAAGTCAAAAAAAGTTGTTCTAATAGTCATTGACTAAAATCACTCAATCAAGGCCTGCTACAAATGCTGTTGCTATC
>JAGYYO010000277.1:0-11064 GCA_021441625.1 Diophrys sp. 3 WChen-2021
TTAAGATGAACGAAAGCATTGGAAACTCAATGGAGATCAAATTTGGATTAACACTTCAATCTTAACTAGTTTAAGCAGAGTGTTAGAATAGAAAGTTAATTAATGCAATCAAAAGAAACGACTACAAGGATACTTCTGTTACTTATGTTCATAGAGCAGACTTATTTAAAACAAGAAAGATGCTTTTAAAACACTTTAAGAAAGAGGTATGGTATGCAATTGATGAAAAGGATATTAGACTGATGTGTAGTATATCAATTGCAAAGAGAGTTAGATGCGTACTAGAGGAATCATGTATACCATTTTCATATTATAGGAAGGCAACAGCTCCTGATGTGATTATGGTTTGAAATCTGCTTTCAAATACTAGTAGTGTTGAGGCAATACATTGTACCTTATGATGCATTCGCTATTAGGTTACATGATTATTAGAAGAAGAAGAAGAAGAAGAAGTGTCTGCATTAGTTCTAATATTTATTATGATGCTGATTGAACTGAATCTATTTGTATATTAAATGACTACATCCATTAGGAGAAATGTACAGCATGAACTGTTTCTACTTATGAACATTCATAAGAGAGTTATATAAACACATGTGGATTGATCTATTCAGGCATGTGATTCCAATCTATTTAATAAGGTTCTAAACATTTAATTTACTTCGTTGGAATTGGATTAGATAGACTAACATCAGACACTCTAAACTAACATTACATCTTTCCCATATTAATCAACCTTATAATAGTTCTATTTTAGTACATACCCAAGCATAAATGATATCCCAGAGTAAGAGAATGTCTATAAATCAATCTTATGCAATAAAGAATCTTAAGTAACTACATATTACTTCTAAAGAATTGAACTAGGAAACAAACACCTAGTTACATTCCCTGTGTATTCCCTTCCTTCTTCCACAATTGACCCTGTATCAAGATACCTTTTCACTTCTACTTAATCTCTCTCTTTCACAAATACTTTATATTACTCTCCTCCTTTATGATATGTCATAGCTGATTCCTTTCCAATCTTATTGTCTTTCCAATACTTTACTAATTCCAGCACCTAATCGTTCTTAGAACATACAGTCCCACATGCCTTTATTAATTCATTACTACTCTCTAAATCAAGTACAGATGAGAACCATCCTTAATAGATTGACTATGTATTACTCCCTTGTTTCATCATTTCATACAGTACTAAGCACCTAGCAATGCATCATTCACATCATATCCATAGTAATCTAATGTCCCTTCTCCATCTATATAATGAGCACCTAGTAGTTATGACATGTCATTGCATTAGATACCCACGTATACTTTACCTATTTAGTGGACTACTCTGTGAAGGGGGGTATTATTAAATGAAATGAATTTGAAGGAGAGTGGACTGACATCAATGACTGGTTTACCACATTGTTTCTTGTGTTCTCTCCAATCTGTTTTCTAGCATTCAGATCCACAATACTTCACTCCTTTACATGCCCCACATTAATACTTAGCTTCCCCTTTCCCACATTAATTACATATTCCCTCCATATTATTTATTGTACGTAATACATGTCCATGCATATTCTGCATTATTAGTTAACTATCCCAGCAATACTGCATCTAATACAACATTCTATGGTTTATTAATTATTAGTCTAGTCCCTTATGCTATTATCACTACTAATGGAATAGATGTCTTATGAATATATACTTATTTATTAGAACCATTTAACTAATATATTATATCAGTAGTAGAGACTCCAAAGGTAGGAGGAGTAAACCCACAGTCTAAATCAGATCCACATGTAAACTCATAGTTATACTTATCATTACATTGACTCTTAATTAATGATGGTTATATCTACTCAGTAGTACTATATTAATCAAGAGAAGAGAATGTATACTCATGTGCATCTCTCTTAAATACTAATTTCTTACTTAACACTCTCTTATTTCCATTTATATCATAGATGATAGCAGCTATTGTTATGAAGTTAACATCTACTTTTTAGAGAGATTCACTCTCAATTACTATCGCGTTGCCTGTCTGTCTGAATATAGATTCAGAGAGGTATTACTATGTTTGATTGTAGTTCGTATCTGCACTTACTACTTTCCATTAAATGGGGGAGGAGAAGTGTTAGAGAGGGGATTGTTAGATGTAGAGGATTATATCTTGACATTTAGAGAGGCCAAGGGAGCCAGAGTCTTGGTTAAGGACTTTTATTTTATAGTTTAGAGGGTCTGGGGAATGCTTTACTATTACACGAGCAGAGGATAGGACTTCTCAGTAGTTACAGATTGCTTAGGGGAGGAAGGATGTCTTTTTTAAGCAAAGTTCAAGGCCTTCTTGGATGTGGATATAGGGAGAGAGAAATTCAATATATGAATATTTTAATAGTACCTTAAGGTAGATATATTTTAATAAAGGATTTTATGTCTCTGAGGTTGATTTCATAAGTAGCATAGGAACCTAGTTGATTTATTATTTAATAATCATTGATGGCGCAGGAGTTTGCGGAGAGCTAATCCAGAGGGAGGAGGGATGAATGGGCTAGCCATTCTGGTGTCGATTAGAGATGGGTCAATGGTTTGATTATCGTAATACTTAGTATCAAAACTAAAATCTTAAGATGGGTGTTCAGAGTTCATATGTGTATAAATCTCTTTATGCTTTTCTGTTGTTCAGCAACGGGATAAAGTTAAGTAGCAAGGGGCACAACTGCGGTTATAGCATTGTTGGTTAATGCTTTACTGTTGTGCTGCAGTGGGATCCATAGCGCCAACCGTTTCTGAGCGTTTAGTCTCCTTCCGGGAAGTACGGAAACCATTAGCTCATAGTCTTGATATAATTCGATCAAAACTTTGATCTAATAATGCCATTGATGAAATTAATAAATAATATTTGAATCCCATTAATTAAATTTTTAATTCTTGTGCTCAAATGGTTCTTCAATCAATAAGGTAATATCTTTTCCGTATATACTTTAAAAATGTATTTAAACTGTTAAGGAACACAACCTATTGTTTCCGGGAGCGTCACAGGTGCCATGAAGCTCTGTAAAACCATATTCATGGTTAGAGTGCATTCAGCTATGGAAAATAAAGACAATGTGAACAATGATCATCACTAAGAGAGAACCAATACTAAATGTACGAGACTCGACATCCTATTCAGACCTTAAAAGGTTCAAAATGAAAGGGTTTAATGGAGATTCGAATAAATCGATAACTCTCTCCTTGATATTTCTATTAATGATCTCAAGTTGATCATTGAGTATCTAACACCTTAAGGCAAGACATCCAAAGAAGCAAGAGAGGCTCTGACACCAAGCAACTATAAGAATTGTCTTAGAATAGGCAACATTATTAAAGCCAACTGTTAATGTTTTAGTAAGAAAAAGTCATTGTGGCTAATGAGGCAGCCATAAATATAAAATTTATTTAAAATGTACTCTAAAGACAAGGAAACTAGGCTCATTTCTCTTTAGAAATTCGGAACTGATGTCTACAAGACTTACGAAGAGTCTCTAGATCTTTAGTTACTATAATTAATCATTTTTTTAATCTTAATGGAACATAATTTAAAACCACCATTCCCCTATAATAAATATATTCTACAAATTCATCGTAAAGATAGTAGAAGCTCTCTATGCCAGTATTCCATTCTCAATCACTTAATTATACCCATTACTAACAATTCAGCAATCAATCTACAATCAGAACATTAATACCCAGCAATATCTTAGAATGGATTACACAAATCACAATACCTCACATTAGTATCACATTTAATACATCCCTCCACTGGACAATCATTTACACATTTCCCTCTTACTGGATATCCCTTTGGACACGTCTAGTAACACCCATTCATCTCTTCATCATTGATCTTCCATGTGTATAGATTAAACCCAACATCATACTTAGAACATTACCCATCACTTCCACATGATTAACAATGAGCAAATTAAGATGGACATAACACACATTCTCTCTTTTCATTTAGAACGTATCCTTCTGTCACATTGAGTGGTTCTTGATGTGCATCTCTTACAGCTAGGAGTGTAACATTGCATTTTACAACTATTGCCGTTTTTACAGGAGAAATAACTACTTACACAGTCGTGGCATTTGTGATCACTAGTGAAGTAGGTACTGGCAGGACAGGATTGGTAACATTTATCTTCGTAGAGGTAGGGAATGTCTGATCTACATTTGAGACACGTGTTAGGCGGATGGTGTCAACGTGACATCCAAAACCATCTTGGGAGCATTGATCTGGACATGACCAACAGAGACCTGTTTGTTTCTTATCGTAAAGGAGGTTGTGATCAGAGCATGATTAGACACATTCTTGCTTATCTTAGATAAGACCTGCTGATCCAGCACATTTGATACAACGCTAAATGTATGATTCATCTTCATAACAGTCCTCACATAGATCATCACAATGAACACATTCACCTACTGAGGAGTTTTAGTAAGATACATAATGCTTTGGTTAACATGAGTCACAGATCCCTTACTCATTTTTAACTTTGCCTCTAGAACAAGTAATGCACTAATTCTCTGAGTAGCAAGTAGCACAAAAAGGTGAGCATGGTTCACAGAATCGACCTTTCTTAAAGAATCCATTTGACACTGGAATACACAAGTCCCTGTTGCTCTGTCTAAGTGATACCTTCTGATGAAAAGAGAAATGGAGAGAACAGGAATAGAATACGAGAACAGAAAGAAAAATAGATGAGAGAAAAGTAAGAACCAACAGAAGCAGAAATGTGGATGACTTAACAGATTACTAAATAGGAAGAAGGAGGGAAGAATGAGATTGAAGTAGATCCAACATATGAATATGAAAGATTAGTTGTGTCACTAAATGAAGGGGAGGAAGAAGAAATTACTGAGAGTCAAGCAATATAACCTAACCATACATGATGATTATTTTTAACTTAACTTAAGTGATACCTTCATTACACATGTAAGGTAGACATTTACCTGTTGATTATTAAACCCAGAATTAAGGATCTGAATCACATTAAATCCTACTTAAACACTAGATTAGCCCAGATTAACACTTAATGCAGTCATTATGAGTTAGACCATCCCATTCCTCACATCCATCAGCACATTTTTAGCATTTCATTGCAAAGTCATCAGCATATGTGCCTTTAGGATATTAATCAGAGCATGAGTCTCCATTCAGATACTTAGACGCATTACATTGCAGATATTTATTCCTTTCACATTCAATACAATCATTTCTACAGATAGTACACTCATCAGTCATATCATTAAAATCCCTTAGGACATTTTGTTGTCATATTATTTTAATATGGAATTCGAATACTAAAGTAGAAAACATCTTAGAGAGGGTATGTTTGTTGATTCATCAACTGATACTCTTAACATATTTGAATTTAGGTTAGCTAAGTGCTTCGATAGAGATTCTGAAAAAAGAATAGTTGGAACGCAGCTTTATATTTCTCCTGAGATGATTACAAGAGAAACATATGATACTAATCTCAATACTCTAAGTGCGAAATGTGAAGTTTAATGAGAAATTAATTAATTAAAATTCAGATTTTCTTGACAGGAAATTCTTTCACACATTAATTGAAAGGAACTGTCAAGTAGTAAAATCATTTCGTGCACAATTGACAGTCTTCAGCTGTCCCGCACTGATCACAATTATCTATACATCTCTCACAATTGTTAATTGACTACTCATAGTAAGTGGATACTGGACATGAGTCAACACATAGTCCGTCTATTAGGGTTTGATATGGTTCAGTGCATGATGTACATCCATTTATATCTCCATTTACACATCCAACACATGATTTATGACATCTATCAGAGGTACGTTATTCTTTATTGGGGAAGTGGTGATCAGGACAGAATGAGGTACAGATGTTTTAGGACTGGTAAGTGGGACTAGGACATGTCGGGTTGTAACATTTACCTTCTATTAAGAACTAGGAATTTTATTCACTGCAGACCAGACATTGTGAATGAGCACTGTCACAATATAGACATTAATTAAATGAAAACACTAATTAACTTAAATTTGGGAGAGGAAAGCAAACAGGAGAAGGTATATCTGAGACAGACCAAGAAGAGATCAGACATCATTGAGAACAGACGCATTAAGAAGATGGGTTCATCCCCAGATTCAAACCACTTGTCATCTCTTAAACAAGCAGAACTCCACTTGACATCTGCTCACACTACCCAAGAGACCTACCTTGCTCTTTCCCACCTTCGAAAATTCCTATGCTACCACCCGATCCCCATTCTCCAAGACTCCTCTCTCTAAAACCTCGCCTCTTTCATAATGACTCCCCACCTAGACTAACGCACCCTCTTTGAATCTCTCTGGTGTCTTGCTAACATTTCCTCAGACGAAGAGAACCATGACCAACTAGAGTCTTTCATTACCTACACTCAATCATCCCCAAGTGATTCTCTATTTAAAGTCCTCATCTCCTGTCTGTAGCACTCTAACATAGAGAGGTAAGAACACTCTGTGGGTAATAGGTAACATGGCTAGTCATTATGCTATCCATATGTATAAAGAGAATATGACTCCATTGATTCTTGTAATGATCCCATTGATTAAGGAGAATATCGAATCACTTGAATTATCATTATGAGTGTTAAGTAATCTAACTAAGTATGGATTACACGAACATGATAGAGATACACTTACCACTGTGATTGATGTTCTTCCATCAGATCATGTTAATATTGAGTGTCTCTGTTTGGATATAGTATAGACAATAACAAAGAGAAGTATTTAATAGGTAGATACACTTATGTGTAATACTAGAATGGTTTAATATATAGTCAAGTGTATTGATTCAGTAGATGAGACACTAAAGAAATAAGCATTAAGAGTGATAGTGGATATAAGTGCATCGAAGATCGACCATGTGGTATAGATAGTAGAAATGGGAGTGATAGGGAAACTACTTCATATGCTTACTTAATAGATTAAATTAAGTAATAGGTTTAAACAGTATAATTATAATAATGATTGAAATGGAAGAGGACCAACATCAGTGGGAAATACTGCTTTGACTCAACTTATACAGATAACTATAAGAAGAGAAATACAAACAGATTGAATGTAAGGCTATCTCTAACAAATAGAGGAAGAAGAACGGCAGAGAAGCAGATCTATCAACAATTCAATCTAACATAATAAGAGTATTAATGATGATGAAGAATATGCTCGCATGTTAGATCAAGAGATAAATAACCCAATGAAAAGATCAATGACTGAAGCACTTCCACCTACCTAATCTAAAATGATTGCTCATAACACTACTCCAACTGGTGAATTACTAGATAGAGACATTACAGATCCATCTATGGAAGAAGCAAGGAGAGCAGATGAGTACAAAGAATAGTAGTTGTTGCCTACGTTTTAAGAAGAGTAGATTCTAACTGAAAACTTTTATATGAATAGAAATTGTTAATGAAGGAAATAGAGAGATAGAGAATGACAGGGTCATTAAATCAACCATTGTTGACTGATCAGAGGGTTGATGATACTGCTCCCCAATCCCTCCTTCAAAGATGGGGTCTAAGGAAAGCATTAATAATAGCAGGTGGATCTCTAATAATAGTAGAAGGCATAATCATCTTCGTAGTAATGATTAGTTAATGATAGGTTGTTATGTAGACGTATCATTTCCTACATTACTCTCTCTCATCCAAATTTCATTTATAATCTCCATCGAGATGGTATCCTTGAATCCCTGATAGACAACATGCTCTTTTCTAACTCCAAAGAATAACACGAAAGTGTTCTTACCTTCAACACCATCCTTAAGAAAGCATCACCCGACCAAAGAGAAACTATAATGGACAACTAAGACGTATTCAAAGGGATGCTTAGTGTAATAGATAAGTTTGAAGAAGAAGACAAGGTAGTAATGGTGATGACAGAGACACTGAGAGTGATATTTGATACTCCATTAGGAAGAAATGATTATGCACATGAACAATCTAACACATAGCTCAAAGCCAGGAATCGTTCTCCTTCCTCAACATAATACTCTCAGCAACTACTAAATGGAAATAGAGGATGTATTGTATGAGGGGGCAGACATGTAGTGTATGAAAATATAGTGCTGACACTGAACCATGTGTTTGAATACACATGGGATGCGAGTACACAGGAATTCCTAGATAGGACAGTGCAGAACCTCAAGCACGGACATGCACAATTGCTAAAAGACCAGCTTAAATAGAAATACTACAGCATGAGGATATTCAGCAATGTGGTGGTGAAATGGGATGACATTCTCATGGAAGTAACTGAGAGCACTCTCCCAACCCCACAACATCAGAGAGGAATAAAGGAGAGACAGATCAAGACTCTCCTGCAGCCGGTAATCAATAAATTATTCACAAGCACACAATGATGCAAGAGTTGAGAACCTCCTCCTCACCCAGACAATGTCGTAGAGCATTTAGTAGTAGAGAAATGAAAGTGTATGTGATCCAACCTAAGGTAGAGGAGCCAGAAAATCACATTAGATTTAACTGGGGCTCGCCTCTATAAAGAGAGCAGGGGATGCAGATATAGTCCCAAGAGACATAGTAGCTCCAAAGGATCTTCAGAGGTTCGACTAAATCACAGAGGAAATCAGGATGAAGAAAGAGAAAATAACTCAATCCCAACCTATGCATGAATAGAAAAGAGAAGAAGATGTCACCGCAAAGGTAAACGAAAAATAAGAGATAAATGCAGGAGAGACTCCCCTCATTTGATCAAGAATTCTCCTCGGCCTACTCAATGTCTCTCCATTCCTCAGGAATAGTAATGAAGGTTCCTATAACCAAGCGGCAATGACTCCTCTCAATCATAGCAACCCCATGCCTAAGATCACTCCCAAAATGAATACAGATTAAATCCCAGGAGAAATGAAGGATGAATGAACAGAAGAAGAATAAAAATGTCCTTGTACATTCAGCTGACTATGTCTCTCTAAGCTTGGTGGAGAATTCAGGAGAATAGATTGAGACCTCCTCAACCAAAATATAAATGCGGAAGAGGACTCTCAAGGAGACAGATAAGATCCTTGACCACTGCTAGAACTTGATGAATGCAGATGTGCTTAGAGAGTTTGAGAAAGAGGAGCAAGTGATCCAGAAAACTAAAAGCCAAGAAAGAGATGAATAGATAAGATCCACAGATGATAGCATCAAAGACACCAGAATGGAGACTAGGTCATCCATGAGAAAGTCACAAGAGAGAATCAAGCATGAGAGACCATCGAAATGACTGCAGTTGCTGATTGTTTAAAAATAATGATAATGATTATGCACAGAGATTTAGAGAAGATGGAGGGAATGAGGTGGTGTAGAGATTGAGATTCTCTGCAAGTGCAGAAGTATCGGTGGCTGTGACTAAATTGATTGAGAAGTATTTAGAGCATGATGATGTGGGGGAATATGATGATTTGTTTAATTGAGACATCCATCTTCGCCATCTGCACAACCTCTTTCTTCATAGAAGTACATTCCATCATCAGCAGTGGGGAAAGTGGGCTTGGGGTATATGATTGACACCAACAACAACAAAAGTTCGATTGTTTATTTCATTTTAATTATTTCTGATCGCCATGTCCGAAGGCTTTGGTTTAAATACCAGAATTAATTAATATAATTAAAACATGGAGAATCTAAATAAACATCAAGAAGCACACTTGTTATCAAGAAAGTGGCTAAAGCAACTACACATAAGAACTTCAGACTTGGAGCATCAATAATAATTAAAGACTTGTCATTGTATTGAAAGAATCTTGAATAGCTTATTATAGGAAAGTCAACTCTGATGATGATAAAATGTGTTGATCTGTTTTTATAAATAAATACTAATAGTGCCAATGACTAACAGTATGAAGAATGGGAATGAATGCTATTAGGTGTCGTCATTGTTGAGAGAGAGAGGCAGAGAGAGAGTAAAAGACTTGACAAAGACATTAAGAATGATGGAGAGAAAGCTGTTTTAACCCGAATGAAAGAATAAAAACTAAAATCAATTAATAGACACAGCCTGGCCAGACATGTTCTGAGATTACAGGCTTAATCCTAACGGTTGTGTTGGAAATATTAAGTGGAGGCACAGCATTCCTAAAGAGACAGGTCACATCTCTCCTTGTTACCATACACTGCCAGAAGCACTCCAAAGACACAAGAAAGATTGAGAGGCGCTCAGTGAGAAGAAGCATGAGTTAACATGTAAAAGAAGTCATTAAGCATGCATACTTGCAATGCATTGAGCAATGATAAAAGTACTTTCCATTTTTAAGATCTTAGAGCTTAAAAAGTAAAGGTAAGTAGCAAATTTGCACAGATTGCATGCTCAATGCCTGAAGGGAGAGCCTTGATATGATGGGGCTACATGTCAAGTTAGTAACAGATGAGGCTAGCATGTCTGCGAACATGCGAGAGTAGCAGTACAAATAGTTACTTGCCATCAGCAATGCTCCATGCCCAGAATACCTCCCATTTGAATAATCCTTAGGAATAATCAGACTTCGAAACTAGATATCCAAATAAAATAGGATTATCCGTGAAGAGCAGAATTTCTGTTGACCCTAAAGAAGTGAGACCCCATGTGATAAGAGAAGATAAAGAACCATGTTTCAGTATAGAATGTGCATGAGGACCTAACTTGATTCATGTAATATAGTTTTATTTTTTAAGCCCTCAGACCATAAAAATGAAAACAACGTTAGAGATCTTCAGGGTGGATTGAGACAATGGCATCCCGTTGGAGTCAGACTAAGCATCACTGATCAATTGATCTTTATAGATGTGTCGCTGAAAACTCTCTCCACCATGTTGATATTAAATTTAATCCGAATGATGTTAAAACTTTAGTCAATTGTTTATTCATTTAATTTAGCAGAGAATGACTATTGGAGAAAATTCAATTTCCTAAAGAGGTAGAATACAATAAATTAAGAAAAGTCCTAAAGGAGGAATATCATTCTCGATATTCAACCTCCATGGGACAGAATAGGTATCCCAGAATCACGATTAATCCATCAATCA
>JAGYYO010000278.1:0-11044 GCA_021441625.1 Diophrys sp. 3 WChen-2021
ATTTCAATTGCGATTAGAGGAGTATTTAATTCATTTCTTTTTTAATGACATATTTAAGTTCATTAAAACGAACTCAGCTCTCTTGTGTACTGTCATGTTTTTGAACTCAAGAATACTCCCGGAATGAAGCATGCGTCTAAGTTACTTTAAATAGCGTGCCTTTGAAAATTGCAATGTATTTCTCTCTCCCCAAACCCTCCTGGAGGTTACTTCTAACTCTTCCAAGCTCCAAGCCCTTCGCTTCTCTGACTACTTCGTCATATCAAGTAGTGTTTCAGAGTAAGCTTCAATCTGAGATTCCATAGTAGTGTGAAGCGTTCTCAACTAAGAACCTGTTAGGTGTTAGTCCCCATCTTTACATGGTTATCGTGTTTTAAACACTTTAGTAATTTCAGGTATTTGGCTCCCTGAATCTTGAAGGTACTTACTTCTTTGTCACAGTATCACCAACTTCAGAATATACTTTAGTGATGAGACTATTCAACAGCACAAGAACTTTTCCTGTCTCAAAAGCAGTTCAGTAGTCAGTTTTATCTGATTTAAATTGCAGCAAGGGAGAGTGACATTGCACCATCATCTTCTGCAATATCTAAGTATATTCCATTAACTAGAGTCTATCTGCCATCCGGTTTATATCCTAAAATCACTTCATGTATTACCTTAACTTTATCCTCACTAACAAATGACTTATCTAATATGTTACATTATGTATTCTCACTCTTTAAATATCCTGTTATTATGAGGGGATGACTCTCAGTGTTGAGTGGTTTGACTAATTGATTCTTGATGAATAAATGACAGATATTTCAAAAGAACTGCCAAAGCCTTTTTTAATATGGGGTTAGCCGATAAGTTCTATGTAGCATCAGTAGTCTTGCAATCACCATTACATCTGTCACAAACACTATTCACTTGTCTATCCAATAGAGCTGAACATGATATTTTACAAGCTTAAGTGGCGATATCCAATACTTGAGCTCCATGGCATTGAATCAGAAGTTTGCCTCTATTGTTTTTTAATGCTTCTGTGACTGTTTCATCCTTTATTACTTTGTACATTCAACCAGGAATATTCTGGGAGAAAGATTGTGTTCTTAAGGGGATTTTACAAATAGTTTTCTCTGCTCCCTGAGCGAGGTCAACAGACTAGATCATACATGTTTATGGAAGAGACAAGTTATCTGTGTGTAGGAAGCTAGTTCCAATATTGGAATAGGTCGGGGAAACGGCACTTAGTGTGCGCATGTTCCCTTTCCCTTATGGAGCAGAGGCACCATGGCAGGTTGACACTCCCTGTCCATAAGTGATCTTTAATTAGCCTGTTTATATTTATCATGATTATACATGTTTAATTTTAATCTCGCTATCATAGTATTAAGACATTCAAGAATCTAGAAGTAGATTTCAAAGGGGAGAAAATAAACATTACTAGAATGCCCTATTATCGACCCCGAATTTCGAATTAAAATGAGAAGATTCAAAAGTCTCCTACAGCATGCAATGAATATGATACACAAGTGTGCAAGTGTGGACCACTTATTAGACATTACATACAAGTAGATGGACCAAAGGGTCAATATTCAAGTCAGGAGAGAAGTAAGTCATGGTTGATCTGGGTGATTATTTCAAGCTCAGAATCGAACTGTAAAGGAAGGTAACCATCCAACAGAAGCAGAGACACCACGCTCAGTACAAACTCCTTGACCAGACCCTGCAATGGGCACTCAAAGTGGCTATTGGCAAGTATATAAAGGCTAATAAACAATCCAGATAAAGTCTGGGACAGATGAGCCAAGTGATCTTGACAATCAAGAAGAGGTAGAATCCTAAACCACAGAGAAGAAATAACATCATCTCAAAATAAACCTCAAACATTTCAGAAGGCAGGGGACATGAATCTGTTTCCCAGAAACCTAGAAGAACCCAAACATCTGGAAGAATTTGATGAGATCTAAAAATTAATAAAGAGAGCAGAGAAGCTAAAACCTAACTGTAATCCCCACAAGAGAATGCATCATGAATAATAGCAGTAGCATACACAGCAGCCCGACAGAAGCCTACCATCCGATGGCCTCTCAGCATTTTAAATCTCTCCATGCATGAAGAATTAGCTTTAGAGTCCTAGCTCCCTAAATTTGACAGAGAAGCTAGTGAACCCCTAGTTGGAAAAGAAGAACATCACAGAGTTGGAAGTCAATGAGCAACACGATACAGACAGCAACGAGACCGAGGCCAAGATCACCATCTATGACAAACAAAAGGGAAGGGTAGAGATCTCAACAAGGACATAGAGACAATTTGGAAGCAATAAGAGGATAAGAATAACAAGTAGATGTAATCTAAGACAATTGAAGGACGACACAAGAAGAATATGATAGGAAAGACAAAACAGAACTCATGCAGTTATTGATTTATTGATAACTAACTTTCTGCATTTAGCTAATTAGTTATCTTTAATGATTACTGGATTTATTGCTTTCCTTCATTAGTCTATGTAGTTTCAAAATTCGGCTCATCCTACCTTCCAGTTTTTGGATTTCTCATTCAATGAAATTTATGTAAAGAATCTTCCAAATTCTTATGTGAATGGTTAGGATTATATTGACATAAGGTCTACAGCTTAATTGATGTATTGTGGTATTCCATTGATTCTTTTAATTTCAACAGTGAACATGTATTAGCCTAATTTGTTGTTAATGTTCCTGAAACAACATTAGGTGATACGTAATATAGGAATGCTCCTGCAATGTAAGCCTGTACTATAGATTTAGCTAGCTTTAGTCTTAGTTGTTAAATAGATGCTCTCTTCTTAACTTTTTAAAGAACTTGTTTCTGGACTTAATGCTTTTTATTAGATACCATTTTACACAGGTACCGGAATGGCTTATACATTTAACCTCTTTTACTTCCTTTTTCCTTTATTGATCTCCCACCCGTAAGGACAGAAGATTTCCATAATTTATTGAGAATCTAAAGTCTTTGAATACTCTCTCTCTAGTCTTTCTATGAATTACAATGCTTCAGTGTACTCACTTGTATATTTCCTGATCATCAGCAAATGCTAGAACGTTCGTATAAATTTTATCTTATGAAAAACACTTTCTTAATGCTTGATCATTTACATAACAAATCATGCTGGAGATATGACGCTTCCTTGTGGTATTCCAATTGTATTCGATTCTTCAATATAGAATATATGAAGCTGGTAAGATTTCTTCTACAATTGGCATCACTTATTTACTTCTATCTTTCCATTTGCCTTCTTTAGTGAGTCTATTTCTGAATATATCTATCAATAGTTTTCTTTTTACAGAGTCAAATGCTTTCCTGATATCTACCTTTATATGCTTTATCCCATTTGAGCCTACTCATTAATTTGATGGTATTGGTTGTTATATTTCAACATTGGGCCAATAGTATTACTCACAGTAACTGTAATTGAACTGATTTACAGCACAAAGGCCTGGTCTTCTAAGGCCTTGGACTTTTATTTTCCTGCCTGATTCTCATAAACTAAAGTAATTTCTGTGGCTGTCTTATCAGATAATAAATGAAATTTATAACTATGGTTCTAAGAACCTTGTTCTTCTTAAGAAGTGAGTCTCTTAGCTTATCTGTGTCGTAGGCTTTACTTGATTTAATCCCTTTTAGTATATTATTGATTTCTTCTCTAATGTAAGTGTTGGTTATCTTACATCTATGACAGTTAGATCTTATCTTCCTTTTGGAATATGTCTCAATAGGTGAGGAACACTACATAGTGCAATTTCTATTTCTTTAATACTAAACTATTAAATATTTAGAACAGTGAGACACTACCTTCCCATATCGCATCTCTTATATTAAAGTCTATGTCTAATTTCTTACACCATTTGCTTTGGCAATTACATTACCAAAATCCTTAACTGGCAATCTTAAGTGATTATACAATTGATTTATATTTGAAAAGTACTTTAAGCGACTACTAATTTGTGCTCACTAGAATTGTAATCTAATGATTAGAACATACAATTTCCACTTCTTTCTTATGGTAGGACCAGCATTCAAGATATAATACTTATTATCCTTTGATAATTGTCTCATTAAAAAGCTTGCTAAGTTTAAATCTCCTGCTACAATGAATGATTCTTATTTCATTACAGTATTAGTGTAAAATCAAATTTATCTTACGGATTAACCTATCTGCTGATAGTGTCCCAGAAATATCAACTCTTCTCTTACAGGAGACCTAACTCAGGTGCCGTAGCAGATGAAGTTTCTGCTCCAGCACCTGAGTTTTTAACTTGTGCTCTATTAAATTTCACATTCATTTAATATATAAATCATTATTACTAACTATTCAAATGGAAGGTCTGCCTCTGATTAGCATTATATTCCTACATATTTAAGTCTGTTTGCCTTAACTTTAAGTGGTTTTGGCATCGTAACAATCATACTCTTTATTAATTAGGATGATCCCTCCTCTATAGGGAGAGGGTGATGTTTGGAATACTCAATAATCTGAATCTATTATGTTTATAAATATTTGTTCCATGTCTCAGTTAATATCAATATATCTGGCTTGCTTATGTTAGATAAAAGGCAATTCAATAAATCCATGCTTAGCAGAGTGCTCGCTTTCTTGCGGGGACATCCTTCCCTCATTAGGATTCTGAATATTTTACTGATTCTTTTTCTAATAGACATACTCTCTTTTCTTTCTCTTCCTTTCAAAGATTAAGTATTCCTATGCTTATGGCTCATTCTACTTCTTATGTTTGTATACATATAAGTTCCTATAAATATGTCTGATGGCATTCTTCACCTCCTGATTGTTAAATTCAACATCATAGATGTTTTCATAATCTAGCTTGTTAATGAGGGTTATCTATACTCCTTTATATCTCCTTTCAATATATATCTCATAGCACCTCTCTGATTCTAATCTTCTTTTTGTTGACTAACTACTAGTATTAGGGGATGAGTTGAAATAAATCAAGGTTAGGTCCTCATCCTTACCCCGATCCGCCCATAGGATCGAGATCGCTCATAAGCACTTATAGCAAAGACATTGTTATAAAAAAATAGGGGTCTAGGTTCTATACCTTACCCTCCAGGCCTGTGAGATCTCTAACAATCGACATGAAGGGCTAGGTTCTCCACATCGACTCACTGTCGTCAAAGGCTGATATCAAAAAGTCCAACCCTTCAGGACTTCCCCTTCTCCAGCCACCATCATTAATTCAATTAAATCGATTGTTTAATGAATAATGCTTGTTCGTCTCTGAACTACTAGTATTAACTATCATTTCTGACTCAGATGTACTTTTATTAGATCCTATCTTTACTTCTTCCCTTTCTTAAATAGGCACTCTAGTAGCATTCCAATTAATTAATCTTGGATCATTAATGGACTCAGATAGTTTACTGTCTAGTTTCCATTCAAATGTTTTATAGTTTAGTCAACGTTGAGTGATAATGATTACACTTCTTGTTCTACTCTATTGGCTAGTCCTTGGTGTATAATCTCTGCATCTTCTTATGCTCTCATTATCATATTTATCGATTTAGCATTTTCTGTTTCATTCATCTCTGTATCTGGATTTATTAGTGAATGCTTTGAAGAGGTTATTTGCTATGTCTTTATTATTGCTGTATATTCTGAGTTGCATTCATGTAGTTTTCTGTTTCAGCCAGTCTCTATAGCATTGTAGCTTCTAACTCTCTTACTGTTGTTCTTAATTAGTATGTTTCATCTGCTAGTTGAAAAGGATGGATTCGTTTATCTCTTACACTTCTTTACTCAACTCCAATGGGTTGAGAGAGTGTTTTACTTCAGGTATGGCACCATATGCTCTTAGGCACACTGCACATCTCCCATTGAGTCTCCTGATACTGTCTTCACAGTGCCATATATTGCAGCATTGTGAACTGTCTCCAGACTTTTGCTGTAGATTACATGCTTTACAATATAGCCGTGCTGAGTAGCGTCCCTTTGCTCGAACTGCACCTGTTCTAATTTCTTATAAGAAGTTTAATTATTACTGTACAACAATAGGTTTGCTAATATTCGCTCTATCATACCTCGAAAGCGAAACTGTCCTAATTTTTCTTTATTCCATTTATAATTCAATTTAATTTCAAAGAATCCCGGTCACTGTTGCTGCTCTGATTTTAGCAATAGGAGAGAATTGATTCGTTCCATATACATTTCTAGCACAGTATTTATAAATCTTATAACTAACAATGTTTAGAGATAGAAGTAAAAATTTGTGTAAATTTATAATTATCGATCACATTATTTCTTGATTCTAAAGCATTCCCATTCTTATCATCACAAGCTTTTATATTGCATCCCATATACTGGCTTTATTCATTCAAATTTTATATTTGAATGAACTACAACATCCATTTCCATCTGTGTAATATCCATTAGACAGTTTGAATTCTTTTCCAACATTATTCACTTAATTTTTTGTTAAACACTTCTAGCTTACTTAATTATTAATCAGATTCTAGTCTTCTTCTTATTTGGTGATTAAATTTATTATTTATTATGTCATGTTTTTAATGTTTGTATAAATGGAAAATAGTCATAAGCCTTAAGGCAACTCTTGATAGGTCTCACATTTGAGTCAGAAGCGTCACATCTTCCAGCCAGCATGCTGACGTGATCCTATATAATTATCTGTCCATGAAGTAATGCTGGTGTGGTTGCAAGCAATCAAGCAATGGGAAGATCCATTTGGAGTCAATGTATTTTCAATGAACTTTCTTATGCGAAGCACTCTCATTACCATACAAGCTGAACTCTGGCACTCCTATAGCATCAAATGATGAAAAGCCAAATTAGTAAAAGAAGCTATCACCCTTATCATTTTAAGCTGGAGTATTTCAAACGTTCAACGTTTAGAGCAGTATACATTCTTCCCTAAAGTAATTCTGAATTATACTTTACTATTTATCGACCGATATGCCTGAACATAGGCAAGTGTTCCCCACCAACAACATATCATGTCTTCTCTACTCTGCGAATGATGAAGATGATTATGGTTGCTATATGGAACAAGTGAGAGTTGCTCCCATAGAACATTATGGCGGGGCAGAGATTCCCACACTTGTTTATATTTAATTTAATATTAGCTCTTAGATTTTATCTTAGAGTAGACTAAAATGATGTCAAAACTTTAACAACTTCTCATGTCTATTTATAATTCCTTGCTAATTAGTTTCTATCTACCTTGTTCTTTATCTTCTCTGGTTTTCTTTTATTGTTAATTGGGATTTATCATCTAGTTAATGAGTGTATGCTAGGTTCCCGAATGACCTATCCCATTAGGTTCAGGTCTTCTAATGTGCTACCCTCAATCAGTTCTTTCGTTTACCATCCTCTATAGGGAATGGTTTGCCAGATTTCGAAACAGTTGGTTAGAGTGGGGTCTACTTCCAAGCAGGCTCGTTAACCTAGGTTTAGGCTCTATTTTCTGGCCAGGGAACGGTAGACCCCCGAAGTGGTTGGTGTAGGTATTTAGACTAAAGATAATTAGTTAATATTATCCTCTTAAGCAGTTTTAAGTTACTCTCCACTTATCTTGACATCTAGTTATTTTGCAAAATCAGTTTGTTAAACTCATTTAATGTCCAATTCAACTATTCAATATTCCAAGTGTGTAAATTATCTTTTAGAGTATCTAGTTGCTTACTCATATTCTTAAGTCTCTCTCTATTGAATCATAATATTCCAACTAGCCCATACTTATCTTGAGGTTTTCATCTATATTTTATAGATTTAGTATAGTTAGTAGTAGTGTAGTACGATAAAAAAATCAAAGATGCAAGAAATATTAAACTCTTGTATCATGTATCATTTCAATGATTAAATTATCTTTCAATCAATTTATATCTACTATGTAAGTAAGTACTTAAAAGATGTCAGGTTAAAGATCTAAGCCTATCATTGAAGGAAAAGGAAGTCTGTGAATCAATGGAATAGCTGGTAAGCAATGGGATGCTTTAGAATATTCTACTAAATGACTCTGTATTGTTCTAAAATATAAGTCAGCTTCAGATCTAATATGAAATAGGTTACTGATCAATCAATCAGTTATATAAAGAAAAGAAGCAGAGTTCTATTAAGAATAATATATTATATATCCCCTCATAGGATACCATAGCACCAATGGCAAATAGAAAATTGCTATCATAAAAGGTTCTCTATATCCCACTGAGACCCTAGCAATGTGAGATCATTTCTCTTCGACCACAAGAAGGGTCGCGGATCCAGCTAAGGACCCAAATGTCGAAATGTTATCAATAACAAAAGGCCTAGCCTTTCAGCCTTCTCCTTACAGCAGACACTATCTTTAACGATTAAATCAATTGTTAATTAAAGATCTTGTTGCTTACTTAACTTAGCTCCAACTCTTCATTAATATTCCTCTCGCAATCATGGCAACTTGTTTCTCTTATCCAGTCTCAAATTCGCTTGATGATATCTTCTCATTTTATCTGCTGGTAAGATATCTGATTGTTCTTTAATAATAACAATGTATGGAATTTTGATCTTTCCAAGAGCTCATTTGCTGAGTTTGAGTCTAGACTCTTCATAATCAACTTATATCCAATAGGAATCTTTCCTTATTCACTTAGAATTTTAAATAATTCTTCATGTTCCATTATCTGCTAAACCAGAATTTATCTGGTAGAGAATGAGTTATTTTATTACTCCATCATTACTATAGTAGGATCCACATTGCTATTTTGCATTAAATTACTCTTTGTTATCTTCCATCGATCTATTTAATTCTCTTGGATGTTATTATCACAGAAATCTCACTCAGAAATTCCTATTTGATGAAGTCTAATAAGCAATACATATCCACTGGTTCAATAAGAATTGAAGGAGAGAACACAAATAGTGATTTAGACCTAAAGCTATAGTCGTTGAAATTTAAGATTGTATTAGTAGAGAAGAGGAGATTTTTGATAATTAACATTGTTAAAAGACTTAGATGTCCTGATGAGAGTCTATGGAGTAGACTGAACAGGACTGAGGTCCCATCTTACTAGCACAGAAGCAGAAGCATTTCTCTTTCTCTCGCCCAAGTGTCTATTCTTTTAAATATTTGAATTTCTTTTGTTGTGTTAAACCTATACAAATCTTTGAGATGTGTTGAGTAATAGAAGACATTAAACTAATTTCTAATGAATAAGATAACCAAATTAAACTCAAAGTAAGCTCCTGCAGCTGTGACTGTCTCAGCTAGTAAAGTGAAAACGCCAGCAGTGGAATAAAATGGAGTCTAGTTCCACTCCTTTAAAGTCGGCTCTCTAAAGACATAGTGCCCCCAAAGACTCCAAAGACTCCAGCCACTGAGGATTCATCTCTCTCAGGTTCCATCAGGCATTTGTTAAGTGGATGATTACCACATGCTAACACTGCAAGAGCTGAAAACAATATGAACCACACATTCTTAAGGCTGAGGACATTGAATTAAATATTTAAAATGAATTCCTGATATCAAGACAAGGCAAGACAACTCAAAGTAAACTGACAAGTGCAAGTCCCTGGTTTATGATTAATGCTATATTGAATCATATTATAATTCTTTAATCAAAAATCATTCATCTAATGATGAAGATAGAAAATGACTAATAACCTGTAACTACAACAGCAACAAAGGATGATTACTGTGCATCAAAGGCTACAGCTGGAATTCACACTGTTTAAACCTCCAGCAACAAGTAGGGACAAAGGTGGAATAGACAGAAGTATCATTGAATTATTCAAAAGGATCACGACCTAAACTGCTAGGTAAAACAAGAGCTTTGAGATCTCCAAAGACGTTATATAGCCTACTTCCAAAGAAAAGATGCTCCAAACTCGGCAGAAGAGAACAGAACCTCTCATAACTCAATCCCCGCACATTCAATGGCGGAAATATCTTCAGACAAGAGCGACACCTCAAACGATTAGAGATTATCTGGAGTAAGCTATAGCCAATGAAAGAGATAAGAGAAAGAACATGCACCTACAGAAGAGAATACAGGAAGCACTCAAGAACCTGAAAAAGAAGAACCACAAAACGATAACCAGACTAGAGGGTTACGAAGCACCACACTTATGGAATCAAAAAAGGAAAGACTAACACGGCAACTCTTCAGAAGCTGGCAATACTAGGTGGTGGTAGAAAGATGAGCAAATCCAAGAAATGACAACACAGATTGAATCTCAGAGACAATGATCAGATGGAAATTAGAAAGTCAGACTACTGCAAAGCCAGGAGCAGACTAAAAAGTCTAGGCTATCAAATGGTATTCTACAAAGACGGAGAAGAAAGACAGAGCTCCAGAAATGATACATCAAAGGGACAAAAGTATTTATTAACACATCATAAAAAGCCATGATACTAAATTAAATCATTTAAATTAATATCCCTAATTCACAATGCAATGAAGGTTCATCTCTGAGGAGATGCTAAAATCAAAAGACTGCATAATAAGAAGAGACAAAGGATCTAATGGTCCTATCATGGAGACCAGATATTATCTGTATCCAAGAAACCTGGCACCAATATAAGGTAGAGTCTTACTCAAAGACTATCTATAACTGGAATCGCCTCCCCACATTTATGAGGGAGTTATCACACTGGTAAGATCAGACTGGAATGCCACGAACATCCTCTCTGTAGAAGTAAATAAGAAATGCATTTAATAAAGGATTAAATGGCGGGTATTAGCCCGCCACCCATGGCATTTAGTTCATAGCTTCTCATGGTAGACATTTCTGCCGCTTACTATTCCCCTTATGACTTACTACACTCATCTCAACAAAGGTACGACAGATAAACTACTAAAGTGTAACTAGGACCAGATTAAGTAACTGAAGACTTACATTAGTATATAGTAAGTGACACTGAGGTGAATTCATTGTATTCAAGGAAATCTAACTTTGGCCTACGGTTAGTTTCATCCTTAGCATTTACATTTTCTTATTTAATCCTCAATTAATCTGCCATGCTTTTTAAAATCAATAATTAACCCTATTTCATTAATCAATTATTCT
>JAGYYO010000279.1:0-11041 GCA_021441625.1 Diophrys sp. 3 WChen-2021
ATTATCTATGTCTTGCCCCTTTCTCAATCTTTGCAGCTAATGTTTTGCTTGGGTTCTTATTGCCTCTCCCTTCATTCTTAATATTCCATTCTCTCTATTATCTTCGAATGCATTTGATTCTCTTTCCTCTTATTAATCCATTTAGAGAGTCTATTTATTAATTATTGGTTTGACTTGCTCTTTAATATATATTTCATCATCATAATAAATAGTTTACATGAGATTTAACCCTCCCTATCTTAGTTCTGGGTTTGTGATTCTTTTGTCTCTCTGAGTTTCAAATTTTAAGTGTTTTGGCTACTGTGTGAATGAAATGTACAACAAGGACCCAACATACTTCTTTTGACATTGGCAATCCCAAATTGTTTGGGAAGAAGAGGACTTTGCCTGCCGATTGTTCAACTATTAAATCATCATCAATGGACAAACCTTTCTGTGTATCCCTCTTTGAAAGTCTCTCTGCCTCACTCATGTTTGGTTTTCTGATCATAGATGAGTGTATTTAAATGGGAGATTAAATACCATTAGCACTTGACAGTATAAATGAATTTGAATTTAAGAATCCACCTCTGTTTATGTCCTGCACAGGAGAAAGAAGAGCATTCAACTTCACCTCTACACTTTGGGCAAGCTCAAGTATAGATTGTTTGAAAACTAACTCTAAATTACTCGGTTAGCACCCTTAACTGCCATGGTGTAATGACAGAAAGTGATTAGAGGAGCACTTATTTATAAGCTACATCACTGGAAGACTTACTGTGTCGAGAATCAACATTGAGTCATAAATTATTCAGAAGAAGAAAAAAATAAAATATACCTTAATAAGATAAAAAAATAAATAACAATTAGGTTTTATGCGGACTGTCTGCATCATCACTAGTATCTTTTATTACGTCATGGGTATTATTTTCTCCAAGACTGACTTCTAGAATTTGTATTGCTTTTTCAGTTATAGTCTTTGACTTCATTATTCAATTATTAACACTTCTTTCAGAATTGGAATTAGAGAATAATCTTTGACCTTCTTCATATAAAGTCAACTACATCATAGTTAATCAGCTTTACATTCTATTAATTTATCATCTAAGCTCACTTCATCACTCATGTGTTAATTCAAAGCCTAACAATTAGTTAAATTAAGAGAAAACTACTTTCGATTACCATTTGGAGTCAAAGAGATCACTGAATTGCATTTAAACACTGATTAATAAAAGTGATAAAGAAAAATATATAGGCCCTTAGACAAAGCTCAGACTAAAGATTATATCTAATTAATAGAATTTTAACTCATCTCGCCTATTGACTCCCTTGAGTCTGCCATAGAAGGATTATGAACGGATGACTTATATTAACATTTCATCTCTTATGAAGCTGGTTTCATCTTATTGTGATAGCACGTATAATTGAATCTCCTTTCTAAGAATATTAATAATCAACCCAAACACGAATTCAGATTTCTCATGGTTTGTATTGGATGTCTTTACAAACTTGTCATATTAAACAATTACAACTCAAACTGGTCTCCTTCTGAAGAATATTCAACACCTATTTGAGTAACTTGATTTAAGCAAGTTGGTCTTCTAATAAATCATGTAAGTAAGGGTAGTATTTAAGACATAGACTAATTAATATGACTGTGTGTTGCAGAGGAATAAAATCCAGGTATAATTCTTCAATTAAAGATTTGGAAGTAGATATCTTTGTAAATCTGTTTCATGTGTGATCGGAATTAGAGTTGCCAAGTACCATTGATCACTTCAAGGAGACTCTTTCCTTTAAATTCTTTCATAGTAACCATAAGTTGATGTACAAACTAAAACAAAGAATGTTGAAGCGAACATCCCTTTATTGGTTTGTAAATACCACTTCGAAATCCTAAACCATGTTTTAAATAGCAGGAGCAACCATCTTAGAAACTCATAGTTTATCTCTCATTCTTTGATCCGCTATACTACATTATATTTAACTAACCAGTGTCTTCTTTTTCTTAGTATTAATCATTATTATCATCAATTAATTTTCCCGAGTCATAAGCCTTGACTGTATCTGGACTGAATTTGCACTCTATCTTTGTCCATTCTATTCTATTCCCTCTCTACTTTGAAATTCTGGGTGGATCCTGTTTATGGACACTGCCTCTTTCTTGTCGTCATGGATTACAAAATTTTTAATGGACCACCTTAAACCTACTCTCTCTCTCTCTTTATAATCGCTTAATGTGTTGCCTAGAGCTGAATCTGAATTAATCTAAGAGTGCATATTGTGTGATGAGTAGTGTTTAGTGCAGGATGAAAATGAATATTGAACAAGAGATAAGTAACTATTTTTATCCCAAAGACTAATTCATAACGTTTGAAATACAGAATAAAATTAAATATGTGATAATCCTTATGATTAACATGCATGATTTCAAGCAACATCTGCTATGAGTAGGTAAGTTAGCTCACATACATCCAGTAGCAAGTTATACAGCTGGAGATGTGATTACACGCTATGATTCATCTGTCGACGAGGAGCAGGACAATCACATTGTGTTTAATGGTGCTGTTGCTGCAATAATCTTGCATTTTCATACACATAATGGCATAAAAATTCTCTCCCTATACCTCTATAGGTTTATTGGAGTCCATAACAAGCATATCTGTGCATAAGCTAATCTTTCAGCCTATGGTGCTCTTCAGCAGACCTTAGAGATTGATGCACATTTAAATATCTGAAGAACCGCCAAATGGAAGAATTCAAACAGGGGCGGGAAGGATACTCCTCCCGGCGAATCTGGACGACCTTTGAATTTATTACAATACTATTAGGGCCTCCCCGCGTCTCTCATTTATGAGACGCACTAAACTCCTGTCTCATCGACGGGGATTAACTCTCTCTCCTCGCTATGACATCAAAGAGGACGGCATTATTCTTAATAAAGATAACCTTGACTTACTATTCTATGAAAGGAGCTCTCAATAAATCTTCCACTAGCTAGCATATCTATCAATTCCTCTTAACAAATACAGTCTTTGATGCTTCAATCTTATTTAATTCTGAGATTGTGTTAGACAATGATAAGAAGACAAATGGAGTGTTTGCTTGCTAATGTTAAGATTAATCTGTCCCACCTCAATCCATGTTCATAATAAATGAGGGGTATGATTGCCTCCCCGTTGTAAAGACTGATTATTAACATCTGAATCTGAATATGAACGTTTGAAATATGAGGGATTGAATACACTCTGTTCTATGAGACCCCAACCCTTTCGAGTCATCCTTGTCAAGACTACTGATATTTTATTAGTTAAGATGCATATCCCCGATCATCATGTAATTTAGATTGACTCCACCCTTATCTGTCATTTGCCTAGTTTTAGCGTTCTCTTCTTTAATCATAGGCATCTTATCAAAGGAGTTCTTTGCATAACAAGATTAAAGTCTTAAATCCATTTTTATTTCTTTCTTGTCTAGAGCTTATCAGTCTGTATTTGCTGATCTGGGGTTCTTCGAATTCCTCTCTTCGTCGGATGTAAGGCTACTAACTTTCCCTCTCAGTCTTTATTTCTTATTCTTATATGTAACTCTTTGACTCTATGAGTCTGCATTCCATCCTTTTAGAAATTTCTACATGGCCTGGAAGGATTCCATATTTCTTTTATGGAAAACACATGTGGTCTTAGAGCTTGTCTATGGTAGATGACAATGAAATAGTGACTAATTGTTCTCTTGTCTATGACTCATCCTCTTAATAACTTCTTCTTATCCTCTTCTGGGTTTAGGATTCTTCTAACACCTCCTTAAATCTCACTCCTCTGATCTTGATTCTTATTATGTCTTAATTTGTTTAAATTGTTCCCTCTAATCACTCTAGTATCCAACTTAACTTGAGCCAATTTCTAAAGAGTCTTCATGTCATTTCTTTCCTCTAATAGAGCATCTTAGATCCTTATCTATTTCAATAACTTAAGATTGAGGAAAGCAGTCTTTCAAGTGTAAGAAAGGGGACATGGCCTTTCTTAAAATGATTGTGTCCCTACAAGGTTAATAACTTTCTTGGATATAATCTTTCACCTAATATTGAACTCAAGACTTATAATATCTCAATTGCTATATACTGGTGCATCAGTTCCATGAATGCCATATCTTTGTGACCATCTTCATTCGAGTATTGTCAATGGGAGAGAACTCCTCTCTTTCATGCAAGTAGGAAAGTATGATCTACTTTCCTTGTGTCATCTGGTTGGATAGAGGCATTTTTGTTTCATCTCTGAGATCTTTCATGAGACAAACCATATGTTCTCTATGTTTTATCTAATTTCAAATTTTAGGATCGGGAGTATTATTGGTTAATTATGACAGACCTTTTCTACGTGCTGCCCTTTCATCAATTGGGATTTATTTACTTTGACTGTCGCTTCTATTATTTCGGACTCGATTCCTTCTAATTCACTTACAATATTGAATCCAATTAGGCTGAACTTAGTCTGGTCCATCAATATATCTCTATTCAGTAAATCTCTCTTGAAGCTTGTAGATCTCATATTTTTAAAGCATAAATCAATGTCTAAACGGATCTACTGGATACTTTCTTTTGAAACAAATAATATGATTAATATAAATGAATAATGTTAATAATTTGATGATAATTAATATCAAGAACAAGATAGATTTAGTTATTAGATGCAGGTGGATGAATAACTACAGGATTTTATATATGCCTCTAATGAAGTCCCATAGAATCAAACTCTATTGAAAGGAAAGAGCCGATCTGGCACACGACTATATCATATTATTTACTCTGAACAGGAATCTCAGCTGAATCTTTACTGCCCTGATGATAGACACCCATAATATCACCTTAAAACATTAGACACAGACCGTCATAAAGATCAATAGAGATCATTTATTGAAGTTTAAGATCTGAGAATGTTTAATCATAATGAATAAAGAGAAGAACCAGTGTGCCATTCGTTAGCATTACTCTTCAATCTCTATTGAGTATATTAATTGATTGAGTAATGTAGAGTACATAACATCAGTAGGGATTTATTCAGAGCATTCCTAAGCAAAAGAAAATAAGCATTTTGATTTATTATGGAGGTGAATAGCGAAGATTTATTACTCGCCAATGGTTGTCTCGACTTCATCTGGGTTAGAAGAACTAACGGGATAAGAGAGGTCCCAATCCAGTATTTCAAGATGTAAAAGATTCAAAGTTTAATCCTCTCACTTTAGATGAAAAGTAACCATTAGCTGGGATATTAATAAAGTTCATTTATTCATTTTAATTCATCCAAACACTGTTCTTTAGAGCAAGTCTTCTTATTAGGTAGATAGTTTAAGATCTAATGAACCACAAATGTCAGAGAATAATCACTCCTATTAGTGAGACATATTTAATTATGAAATAAATGAAAGAACATTTAAAAGACAAGAGAGATTAAAACTCGGGTGCTGTAGTTGCAACTTCAACAGCTACGGCACCCGAGTTCGCTAAGACAGAGGTGAAAAATTCACCTAGACTAGATTCATTCAAAAGGTAAGAAGATCCTCAATATAATTGATTAGTTTATCTATATTTGCATTCGAACAAACGAACCTGATTAACTCAATATTGTCAGTGGGTTGGTTTGAATTGCCTTGGACTGTATAGTAATAAACTCATGATCATCTGGAAAATATATCATTCAATTTGTGGTTTGAGTTTATATTTCGATGTTACTAAAATTTAAATTCTTTTTAAGTTAATTTCTTTATCAAACTTTCCTACATTCCCATTTCCACAGATGACAAAGGTCTCTCTTGTGCTCTTAATATTATCTGATCTTAAATATATGCATCCATTAGAGAATCTATCTCCTTAAAAGAAGCTACCATTTCTCTCTTGAGCTATTGATAGTCTTAAGATAATACGTTTAGAAGCATATGCTCTTATTTCTTCATCTTTATCGGCAGACTAAAAATCTGCATGAATGTACGATGTAAGCTATATATTTCCTAAATTACACTTCCATTTGAAATCACTCACTACAAGATTAAGAAGCTCAACTGCGATTTCCTATGACTACACTATAATTCTACTTTCTGAAGCAGAGCCACCTTCAGACTTGAACTCATCTTCCATTTCTCTGACCAGTTTGAGCATTCCATTAAAGATTTCACGAAAGAGTATTATGCCAGACTCTCTCTGTTGAACCTCCTTTGAGGTAAAAGAGTCTTGGTTCTCAATTGAATACCTTAATTCTGAGTTGGTTCTTCTCCTCTCATTCAATATATAAATTAGTTGTTGGAACCTATATTCAATTGATCCAATCTACTCCATGGTGTTGATTTGTCTCGTCCATCAGATGATTTTCAAGATTTATCCTCCGCAATACTCTGAATCTTCACATAGACTCTTCATAATAATATTTATGCTTAATGGAGTCTTCGTCTTTCCACCTTTTCTATCGATTAAATCCCTGTAAGTATTCAAATTCAAAGAGGTCGTCCCTACTTTTCGGGTTCTAGCTTTTTAGAGTTTGGGAGTTGATATATTTTTCTAAAATTTCTGCCGTCATTCTTATGGGAAAACTAGAGTTTTTGTGATTTTCCTAGTTAAAGTATGTTAGATCTCCTTCTTAATCAGTTCCTTATTTTAAGGCTCAAAGTTGGTAGTCATATTAAGTTCAAAGGTAAGTTTCAGCTATCAAACTTCTAAGATTAATGTCTCTCCACACACCTCTCTAATTTATGCTTAGTTCAATGAATTATACTTCTTAATTTAGAATTAATTTCTTTATGTATGTGCATGTGGAAGAAACTTGTTACGTCTAGGTATATGAAATGCTTCTCAACCCTCAATTCTCCAGCGATTTTACATCGAGGTCCTGAGAGAATCTCTTGTGTTTTGGGATTGGCTTGATTTACCTTTCGCTCCTTCTATGTATTTGATAGTAGTCAGGAGATGCTATGGGTTTATGTATGGTTGACAAGACTCCTCATTACTTTAGGATTCTATGTTATCGCAATCACGATTATTGAAAATCTTTTACCCTATTTAGGATTTTGCATCCTTTAATAGTTATAGTCTCATTTTCATTCAAATTCCTCTTTGGCTTCTCTTATATAATGAAACTATCCATCATTCACAACCTCTTTGAGGAATTATATATTCAATTGTACTTCGTTCTTTGGAACTGGTTAGCCTATATTTGAACGCTTTCACCGGTGATTAGAACCTTAGGAAATTAATTGAATTGGTGCTTATCTATGTCTTCCCAGATTTAAGATTTACTCATCTCGGGTTCTCTGTCTACCTCAATTTTAGCTATCATATTTCATGTAGAAATGTCTGCTATAACCATCTTGGGGTCACTCTTTCCCTCTTACCTGACTTCAGATTGGAGGCAACAGGTCGAGTTGCAAATTGTCAGGGCATTTGTTTTATGGTCTTGACCTCGGAATTCCACAATTCTCCTTGGCCACATCCTTGTTGAGGCCCCTCTAGCACAAATTGTGTTTGTTCTCTTAATAGATAACTCTATAATTATACATAATAATAGTTGCGAAAGAAATTAGCAGATCAGCTGTCATTAATACATTTCTTTTGTGGTTCTACCTATTATTTCTATTTCCATCATTAAATAAATAACTTCTACTTTATGTTTTATTTGACTCTCCACTTCTTCTTAATTATATTGTTCATACTAGAAAGGTATTATTGATATCCTTAATGTATTGTGTGTTTGCACTCTTATTGTGGTTGTTGTGGTTTATTATTAATCGAAAAGAGATAAGATGGCAATTCTACAATTCTAAGAGTCCATTTCACCTCAACTTTCTTTAGGGTAACAGCTAGGGCTCTAAATTAAATAAAAGGTTAGAGACAAAGGCATCTTCTAAAAGATATCGTTGATGAAAGCACATGATGCTCATGAATCTCTTTGATATCATTTTTATAAGGAAATAATAATTGTCAAGGTACTTGATCTTAAAAGCTTTAATGAAAGTTAAGGAGTAGTTAATATTAATAGTGCGAGTGTTAGAGCAAAGAAGACGTCTTCACTAGTAGCTTTTAGGGAGAATTTAATTCTTTCATTTTAAACACTTTGGATTCTTAGAGTTTCGATGATAATATTATGAAATTAGAACCTTAATGATGGCAGATGCATTGATGTGAGAATTAGACCATTAAAGGAGATGAAAGAGGAGATTAATAGGAAATAGGAGGTGGAGAAGGAGAAGGAGAAAGGGAAGTGGAGGAGGAAGACTAGTGCTAAGTTTATGCCGAGTACATTAGGGCCAATACCTCCTCCAAATAAAACTAATAAGGAATTATGTTTGAATGAATAGTTTAGAGATGCTACTCCTCCTAGAATTTACTATACAGAAGATGGATATGGTTGTTGATGAAGGTATCTAGCTTAGTTCACAACCTATTTCTCTATATTAATCTTCATTCAAGACTTCTAAGAGAACTACTCCTAAGGGGGTGCAGGTACTCTCATTCCTCACAGTTTTTGGGATACTTTGCTAAGACCATCTGTCTAGAAGAAGAATAAGTTCTAAGTTGATGTTGACTCTGATTACATAGTTGATAGAAGTTGAAGAGAAGGATGAGAAAGGAAATATTTTAAGTAGGAAACAAACACTCAGATATTCAGCCAGATAATAAGAAGTCCACTAACTATAAGGCAGAGAAGAGAATACACAGTCTCCTTCTCAGTCTTAGCATTCTCTTCTCCAATTAAAATTGAAGCTATCATAGTTAAGGAAGATTAAGTGCTGTAATAGAATTAATTAAATGGGCGATACGTGAGAGCTTAAACTTCTCTTAACTAACTTTACTAAAGGAACTGAAGATTTACTTGATATTTACACTAACATGAATCAACAAGACTCAATTGGCACCAAACTTGCCACTAAATCACCTTCAGCTAAAAGATGTAATAAACTGACTTAAGTCTGAGTGTCCTCTTTGACGTGGAATGCGCCTAAGTATTTCTCCCACCTTGGTGGGTCTGCAGGAGGTAACAGAAGTACCCTCCCCTGCCCAAGGTTGGTGAAAGCAAGTGCCTCCCATCATAATTAATTCTCTCAGCCACGTGTGGCTGCCATTTATTCCTCATCATTCATCATTCAAGTGCTGTAATAAGACAATGAGTAGCTGGAGAAGTGTGCCTCATCAAAAATTAAGCTAATTAGAAAAAAGAGAGTAAGAAAGACCAAGGACCCAAGACAGAAGGAAAGCAAGAGGATCATTAAAAAGAATGTTACTCCCCTCCTCAGTATAAGAATTTTAATACTGCTTTAGATAAATAGAAATTTGAAGAAAATTATCTCTTTCCATCTAAAATAGTTTTGGATTCTATCCCTATCTCTGAACAATATTCAAAAATTATGATTTAAGGCCAAATTTTCACTTCTTCCAAGATGTAGAGAGACTAAATATTAGCATCACAATTCAATGATCTGCCAAGCCAGAACGGAGTGTGAACGCAAATGGGAAATGTTAAACTTAAATTTAAAATGGGTAAGTTCTGTTTAGAACTGAAGAGACTCAGTTGAGATCGCTTCTTTGTAGAAAGATAAGATAAGATTTACATTATTTCATCAACATGCTGGAAGTCGAGTACTTGGATTTGAGTCATGTTTGCCCCTTAATCATAAACTAGTTCAGCACTCCTTAGCCTTCGGTGATCAGTCCTGGCCCTTGACCCTTAAACTTCCAGAGTTCTGTTTCAACCTTAGGGCTTGTGCCTTCGCCACTGCCTAGCCATTTCCAGGAGTTGCCTACCTAATTTAATTTTAATTAATGACGTCACAACATAAGATCATTTACATTTCGCCTTCCACGTCTCCACCCTTGAGGATCTAGTCAAACTCATGTGCAGTCTAGCCACTAGGCCAACCAGGAAGTGAGTCCTATCTAGTAGTAGCTTCCGGAGTGTTCAGTGGGGAATCCCCGTGTCTAGACTCCTGAGATGTACGGTACCTGGTCCTTACACCTCTAGTAACAAGCGAACTCAAGCTCTTGTTTTTCACTCTATGCCATTTTAAGGACTGCCAGCCACGTGGTATGTTTCCCTTTGCTGTACGTCGCGGTAGAGCTAGGGAAGAGGGTCATGTCCCCTCCACTACCCAGAAGGGCACTTATCCATTAATTTTTAATAAAAAATCCTTGTCTTCTTTAGATTTAACCAATCTATTCCTCATCTGATGCTTCTTGTATAGTTTAGATAGTGTAGTTTAGCTTATTTCAATGCCCTTCCTCTATTTAATGAACTTGACTCGATCTTGAAGACTGAGGTTCCGCATGTTTGTAAGTATGAGTTCAGAAGATAATTCCCTTGCAAGTGAAGCAGGGACTTTAGGAGACTTACCTCTTTATCACTATAATGGTGCCGTCTCTCAAATTTCCAGATTGAAAAACAAGTTTATAACCTAATCCCTTCTCTTCAGTAGCACTTAAAATTGGTCTCGCTTAATGCTAATATTTAACAAAGCTAACAGCTGGATCTTGATACCGAAACAAAGAACTAATTACCTCTCTTCAATACTGTTATAGTTTCCTTATGGCTTCCAACTTGTTTTCCTCAAAAGATCTTCGGCATCCTGTAATTCTCTCCTTAAAGTCAAATGAATCCTTACTTACACTATTCTCTTTTCTTTGTAAGTCTACTTAAAAATATGCTAAAAGGCTGTAATCATTTAAGATAGGCTACTCATAAAGAACCAGATCTATCTTTCAAGAAGTAAAATCATCATTGAAATCATAAAATAGATTTTTTAAGGCATTGTCCCATCGTCCTATTTATTTAAGGGTCAGAGATGTTAACGGATTAAGTGTCGGGTTCCAATCCTTAATATATATGATTCGATGAAAGTATAATTCATCTAATTCAGGAGTTCCGAAAAATCATTAAGGACTAATTCAAATTCCTTACAATTATTGCCACTTTGGAATCTTAATATAATTAAGTTAATAATAGCGTTAATCCTGAGGATGTGAATTTTAAATATTAAAAGAATGATGGATTAAAGCTCTCAGTGGATGAGAAGAAATAAGAAGAAG
>JAGYYO010000280.1:0-11036 GCA_021441625.1 Diophrys sp. 3 WChen-2021
AAAAACAATTCTTTTCAAAATTTATTTTTGAGTTCAGTATTTATTTCAAATACTGAACTCAAAAATAGATTTTGAAAAGAATTGTTTTAAATATTATCATTTAAAATCTAATTATATCATGAGAAGTAAATTCCATAAAGAATAGACAAGAATAAGGTTTCTCACCAATGATGTTTTAGTCTCAAGCAACCCAAATCAGTCTATCACACTTTGATTTGCAAGGTAAGATAAGTGGAGGATGGGAAACGCTTAATTGATCGACAAATATTATATATGCTGATAATAGACACTACATCAAATGTACTATGTTATTTTAACTGTCAATACTAAAGGAATACTAATAAACTTGAAGAATGAGGGAATTTGGAGTCTTGAAAATGATGAGATAGATCAAAATACACTATAGGAGAGGTGAGAAAGTAAAGTGATGGTAAAAGAAGCTATGAAGGTATATATAAGAATTCTTTCTTTTAAATTTATTTAAATATTGCATAAACTGAAATGGAAAAGTGAATGTCCATAGTAATATAAGTGTGTAATTGACTTCTTGATTAACCCCTTTGATTCCTATTGAACATTCTCCGGGACCTATTAAACAAAGATTTACTGCAATGACAACCTCATGGACCATGCTAATGAAAGAAAGAATGAATTAGCAGATTAATGGCATATGTGATGAAACAGGCATTTTAGAGCAGAGCTTAGCTCCTGCAGCTGTGACTGTCTCAGCTAGTAAAGTGAAAACACCAGCAGTGGAATAAATGGAGTCTAGTTCCACTCCTTTAAAGTCGGCTTTCTCTATAGACATTGTGCCGCACCCAAAGCCTCCAAAGACTCCAGCCACTGAGGATTCATTTATCTCAGGTTCCATCATGCATTTGTCAAGTGGATGATTACCACATACTGTCACTGCAGGAGCTGAAAACAATATGAACCACACATTCTTAAGGCTGAGGACATTTAATTAAATATTTAAATGAATTCCTGATATCAAGACAAGACAAAGACAAGCAGAGCTTAGAGATAACAAGAATCTCAAATGCTTCTTTAAGAGTACAGTTATTGCATCTGATTCAGGAAGAGAAATGCTAGCTCAGAAGCATGAGAGACAAAGATAATTGCTCTCATAACTCTTGTGGACACATCAACCTGCTCATCCATCCCTAGCCTTTGAAGATGCTTAGAGCAGCTCTAGGAACTGTCAAAGGTATTTACCTTGGAATTTAAACTACTAAAAGAGCGCCACAATTCTTTTAAAAATAAACAGACATAAACACTTACTAAGCTGATGCAGTTGCACGCCTCACCTTAATTGGGAAAGTCTCTTACTTTAGAGCAAACTAATTTCCTTATACTGAGGCCATTGTGCCTCAACCTCACCTAATTAAGGAAAATACCCTGGTAACTATGAGATGAAAGTAAGAATGTTTGTTAATAAATAACATACTCAAGATGAAATTGATCACCCTCCCCATGATGTTGGAAAAGCAGTCAGAAATAAGCCAATACTTCGAAAATTATGACTTCTTTAATCGAAGCTGCTGTCAATCGATTGCCCATCAGGTTCTCTTCTCAAGATACTTTCATGATTTCTGAGAAACATAAAACTAAATCAATTTGCCATAAATTCTAGGCAAATCAATCGGTGAAGGAACATTGGGGAAAGTGCGTCAAGGCACTCACTCAAAGATAACCAAGAGTAAGTAAAATACTATAGCTGAATGGATTCGTCCCCATGTGATGGACGCAGACTACAATTAACACTTCGTTGATATCGTTAATGGGCACATAGACACTTACACTCTATTGCCATACTAGGAGGATGTCCAAGTGCTTTATATATGTTCAATTACTCAGTGAAAACCGATGGTTTTGTAGCAAGAACTATCAGACTGGACAACTGATTTACTACTAGCCATGGGTCCACTTGAAATGAACCATTGTGAGTATCATTGACACTAATGGAGAAAGAGATTCAGTAAGAGCATTCAAGTAGTAACGTGTAATTCAGAATGAACATGTACACTGTTAGCATCCCGGAGGATCTCTGGGTAGTTTGAGGCTTTGCATTAAAAGCAGAATTAAAGAATAGAGATTCCTCAATGGATATATAAGACAATCAGTGATTGCACATTATGAACTCTTGTAAACTATGGCATTCGCATTATCATTATATTGCACTCATTAGAGAGAAAGGGAGTGTTAAATGATTATTTACTAAGCTTTACTGAAGGTAAAAATAAAAGATGATCACCAGCCCAGAAGAGTTGAGCGAATGATCATACTGGATGAATCTATGAAGATTCCCCTCTTTGATTTTTTGTTTTTAATTAAATTTAATAATATAGCGTAGATTGAGCCTTTATGATGACCACATCATCGGAAATTCACAGTCTCTTAGTATGTTGACTAAGTAAACTTCCATAAGTAATCTTGCTATAAAAAAACATAAATTCAAATTTGCCACTTTCTCTTACTTCCATAATCTGTTAATCCCCCAACTCATATTTTATGTTAAAAGTGTTGTCTTTCGCATCAGCACTAGAGGAACGAGAGTGCTTTGCTCTCCAATGATCTTTAAGCCTTCTTTAGCGTTTGCAATTGAAGATCGCTTCTGGTAACAATCTTAAATGCAGAGGCCTGCTGTTCTTTTTCTAGCCACTCTCTTAATCTCTTTCATAAAGAAACATGAGTTCAATTTAAGAAAACGGTTTCGATTAAGTAACACGTTTCTGAGTCTCTCTTTTGTTACACGCTTGGACTGTCATCACTAATTCATTTGGCATGTGAGTTGTTAGCACTTCTTGTCAACTAAAAGGATTAATGGGTCTCTAATTTTTGTTAAGTTAAGACTCAGGAGGATTAGTGAGGTTATGTGAATATCAGGGAAGTCTTTACATTGAGAGAATAGACAGTGCAGCAAGAGAAGAAGAACTACCTCTCCCGTTGCCTCCGACGGATCCTTAGTAAGGAGAGAGTTAGTAAGTCAGAAAGCTTTAGTCAGCATTTCCTTTACATATTCCTTAACCCCTTCTTTATCTTTTCTTGATAATTTCTTGGAGACATCAGATTTATCCCATTCATCCATTATAAAATTCATTTATCACTTTTTTTTATTCTTCAATTTTAGTAAATGCTATTAATAGTACTCAGTCATCAGTCAAAAATCTTTTTACACTTAGCACTCGTATTCTCTTTTAATTAGCTTAAGATTAATCTTTACATTAAACATTTGTAATTCAGTATCAAGTTAGACCACTTGCGTTCTTGATTTTTATCTGTGTTCTAAGCCGTTCTATCATGTAATAGCTTATCATATGTTTTATCTTCTATCCTGTATAATTAATCAATCCTAATTGGTCATAAATTCTTTATTGTTTTAGTCTTCAATTCATGATTTTCAGTAATATTACATTTGACTAATTCCTCTTAAATGAGATCCTCAAATGTGCTCCTCTAAATGTCCACAAAACCATCCTGAGAGTCTCAAGGCTCTTCGCAAATGCGCATGCCCAATCAATGTACTAAATCTTTCCATTTACTGCGTAGTGCTTGTGATAATCTTTTACTCCTCATTTCAAGGTACACATTGTTCTAGCATCATAATTCATATTATAGAGCTTAAATGATCTTAGCTATGAAACCATTAAACTGTCCATCTTGAAACTGGTTGAGAGTTCATGCTATGTGTTGGCGTAGTCCAGTGCTTGACCCCAGATGAGAAACCTTTGTATTATTTCTATATTGCAACTTACATTTAGTTATATCCCATTGGTTGGCTTCGTGGTTGTATAAATTCCTCCTGATTGCAATAAGTGATACTCTTTAATTGTGTTTGTGTGACTTTTGAAGCACATGTGGGTGCGTTAGTATACGGAAATAGCTTCATTTGTTTACAGTAGCTTAACTCGTCGGCAACTTATGAAGAATAATCATTCATTTGAGATGGAACTGATATCAAGAAATTTGTCACGGATTTAAATGGAGATTATTAACAGTAAGATTGCCGTGGTAAAGATGAAGTTGAGATGAATTGGCTAATAGGCCTACCCTCAACCAGAGTATATAATCTTTCAATAAGAGAGAGAATTATTACCTCACTGTTAATAAAGTCTTAAAAGAATTCTAACAGCATAAAAGTTAATCCTTTCCCTGGGATATTATATTTCTTTTCTTAAAGTAATAAATTCTAGTTCAATTCGTGCCCGACTTTAACATTAGAAAGGTTATCGAACTCCATATCGCCGTAGCATAGACGCAGTTGGCCAATCCATCAGAATCAAAAGCTTTCATTTCATAAATATAGTTATTTGACCTTTAAGCCAACATTCTCTGAGAATCCTTCCTCTAATCAATGGAAATAACCTTCTTCGATCATCAATACTGAATAAATTATGCATCCTTTCATAACAATTTCAAATTTAATTATTATATAAATTCATTCTATTGACCAGGCTTGAACATTAAGAAAGTAATTTCTGGCAATCATCTAAAGACTATCTAATTTAGAGCTTTCTTCTGGAAGGGGAATTAATTTAATGGCATCTGGAACACTATTGCTTACCCTACTGAATATTCTAAGACTTTCATGCAATTGTATCCAGTTTAAATCAAGAAAGGAATGGTAATGGTCATCAAGGAAACCATAGCTGAGAGAGGATATATAGGACTCTATAATACTTCCTGCATTGTTGCTGAGATAGATCTTACCTAAAGGAATTTATTTAACTTTGAGTTAACTTGTGTTTCTTTTGATGTGTGCATTGCGCCCAACTTCCCCTCCCTCTCAAGAGGGTCAGACGGAGGCAATAGGGGGAAGATATCAGCACACTCTAAAGAGCCAAGGAGACAAACCTAAGTTAGATTCTTAGTTAAGGAAGTACCTCCCTATTTAATTAATTCATAACCACACGTGTAGTTCAATTTAATTTATCTGATCTGATCTTCTGGAAGGGGAACTAAATAAAGTTAAGGAGGGGAGTTAAAGATTATAGCCATCATTTGGCATAATAATTAACAAATACATTAAAAGGATTCTAAAATTCTTGAATTCCTTCAAAATATGGAATTGTTTAGATCAAAAGTTTGATCAAATAATTTCTGTGGCTTCCATAGTGCCACGAAATGTTCAGTAACGGTCGGGCAAGAGGATCACTTTGCTCCACAAAGGAATCCCTTTAACCTTCAAAGGGAACACCTGGGTTCTGAATATTGATGGCCAAAGGGATTCTGTTTAGGAGCATTGGGATCTTGTTGCCTGCCCGTTACTGAACGTTTTGTGGCACTATGGAAGCCACAGAAATTGTTGGATCAAACCTTTGCTCTAAATAATTCCAGAATAATTATAATTTATTTCATAATTACTATTCCAAATTATGGCTATAATCTTTATCAGCTCTTCTTCCATCTCTCTTGCCGTTGCGAAGGTCCATCTCTAAGCTGTTTCCCAACCATTTTTTTAATTAGGAGCTATTAAATCCTCCATTTAGTTTTTTAATATGAGAACAACATAGTTATAGAATTAATAGAACCATCACATACTAATTAGAGTGGAAAGACAGATACTTACCTGAAGCCCGAAAGAGAAGCAGCCTCATAGTATATGGCTGAGAGTTTGAAAATGGAGTATAGGCTCTGAACATGTAAGAGAGGAAGAGCTAGGATCTTAATTACTTCTCCTGCAAGTCTAATTTCTCTCTCCCCATAACTACACTCCAAGACTAAATATCTAGATTCAAGCAAAGGAATAAATCATAATTTAAATGGAATGTAAAATAGTATAAATGAATGATAGTACTTGAGAAGACCATGTGAATTACAGAAACAATACCTCGGACTTGATGATGGAGGGTGATCTTGTGCAGAAGAGTAGTAAGTGTTGTCCAATGTGAACCAGTAATGTAGAGATATAAATTATCATAAAGTTAAGGTCGTGCACACTTAAAGTTAAACAATACCTGAGGAGGTTAGCGAAAGTTCTTTCCTTTCTTATCATTCTAATGATTTAGGATTCGCAGAAGCTAAAATAGAATGAAAGAAACCCAATCTGCTATAGTTGCTCTTAGTGTATCAATGAACTCTAAATAACATGTGGATAATGCACTTGATCTAAAGGAAGAAACATGGAGAAGTTAATTTTATTTAAGTACGTTTAACATTCACAAATACTATTGAGATGTTCAGTAGGTGAGTGATTATAAGAGAGATAGAGAGAAAGAATAAATTAAATAGAGACAATAGACTTAAAGTCCCGAGATAATTTCTCTCACACTCAAATCTAATACTATAATGCGTTAAGCGTAGGGCAATTATTAATATGGTAGTAAGATGATAATGACTAACGGTCATACTACTGAGATTATTTCGCTACATTTTAATTCTGATGGGCACTCTCTAATTTGAATTTCAGAAATGCCGCTAAAAAATATTGGCAAAGAATTCTTTTCTCTAAAGCCCAATTCAGTAGTACGAAATTGGTAGAAACCGTAGGTGCAATCTTACTTAGCTTGATGAAGAGACCAAGGAATGACTTCTTTCAAGAAGTTCCCCATTTCTTTTGAAAACATGAAGCCTAATGCTTCAACCTCACCTTGGCTTGAAAGCAAGACAGTGACTCTGCAACATTCTCCCATTGCTAAGTGCACTACAAAATGAAGAGCTCTGAGCCATGCACTGAATAGAAACAAGAGATCTAATGTAGAATTGCCCAGTAATGAGTCAGTCAATTGAAACCCAGTTATGTAAGTAAGCTGATTCATACACGCTTAAATAAAGACAAAGTAAAAGCTCCTCGTCTCCCTTTGACGGACGCACAACAGATAACATTTTCTACTGGATGGCGTACATAGTACTTAACTGTATGAAAGATCTCCATAGCAGGTCTCATATCAAGAAGACTTCCGACAGTTAGTTTATTAGTACCATTAAGAAGTTTGTACTGATCTTTATTCATAGTATTGGCACATTATAATCCACACCTAGCCTCCCGGAGATCCTCCGGGATATCAAATTTGTTGACGCAGGATTATATACTCAATGGAATAAGATAACAAAATGTACTATGCATTTGAGGAAAAGGCAAAATCCATGATTAGTGAGAAATAGAGTGCCGTATTGATTCACATTAACACTCTAATTAAGGTAAGACGATGTAAAGTGCTAGAGAAACACTCGATGGACGAACGATCAGTAAGCGAATAAAGCCAGACCCTAATAATGAAGACATTTAAAGTGTCAGTCAATGAATAAGTTCGTACATTTAACTAATTATTCTGTTAATAAGCAATGACAGTAACTTGTAGTTGGAGAGATTGAAGCAAAGAATATGTATTGGCAAAGAGAGAGAGTGTTAATTGATTTTTTACTAAGACTAAGACTAAATAGGAACCTATGATAATTCCTTTTACTGGAAATCCGAAATTATAAGAGGTACGTATTTCAAAAAAGAAAATTACTTTAAAAATGGAATTAATCGAACCTTAAGTATTGAAAGCAGAATCTGAATTGGCACGATTCTGCTTTCTGGGGAAATCCTCTCCTATGAGAGGAACTCATTTCTTTTAAAGGCATCTGACCTAATTTGTCCTTCTCATAAAAACGCAATTCGGATGTCTTGGCTTCCTCTGTCTTGAGTCATCCATCATTCATCCCTGAACTATATGTTTTGGCCGTCCATCTTTATTCTCTTATTAAATTCATTTCACTAGTTCATTATTTACTTTACATGGATCACTGTACACCTAAAGACATAAAATCTCAAGTCCAATTATTATTATATTTAAGCAGATATGAATTCAATGTTCATCTCCCTATTTATTAAATCCTCTTTTAGAAGTAAGGCAATGTTAAGTTTAATTTAAAAGACATTACTCACGTTATTTCAAGATCAGTTAAGATTAAGCAACGATTTCCTGACTTGCCACTAGAGATGAACCTTCAGAAATCAATGCGAGACATGTACTCTATGGTCATAAAAGATTTTCAAGACGAAAGGTTTACTTTGATTAATTAAAAATGAAAGCTTAAAAACATGCAAAGAGAATAATGGATAAGAATATTCCTTTAGTTAATAAGATAGAGTACAAGAATTAGTTTGATAGTAGTAGTGTAAACCCGATGCCTTTCGCCCCTTAGTTTCACTATGTGATTCAAGGCCAATAAGTGTTACAAATGGGAACTGGCTACAATGAATCAGGGAAAATTGATAACTTAGTCTAAAAGAAATTCTGAGTTGATAGTATTTCTCCTATTCACCAAGATGACTTCTAACAACAGTGCTTGTGATAAAATTATTATGTGATGAATAATGAAAGAGTATTTCTCTCACACATCTTCATTGTAATATTCCTCAACCTTAAACCCCAAAACACCGATTTGAAAGTTTAAAGGATTTTAGTGTTAGGGTTTAAATCATAATCAACTCAACAATAAATCATATGCCTGACCTAAGCCAGTGTTGAATGGACTTCCTAATTCATTAAACTTCTTAAACAAGATGTCTTGATATTTGCTGATTACATTTATATTTGTTTATTCTTTTACTCTTCTAGCAACAGATCAGTCTCAGGCACATCCCTGTTGACCTCTTCAAGCCTGACTACATCTAAACCGGGAGGAGGGCATCTAACGCAGACAACAAGATCTATCGTAAAGAAAAGTCTCCACTGTTCATTCGATTCATATCATTCCAGTACCATTCATATAAGACACAGTGAATCCATAAACATACATATATATCATGTGTAGTACCTTCAATCTATAGAGTTGTTGAATCTTCAAAGTAGTACACTACAGCAGTATTCATTCAGTTTTCATGATATTAAAAAGTCCCGTGTTAGGGTTTTGGGTTGTAGGGGTGTTGGAGGTTTGAGGAAAATCCTAAGGAGGGAGATCAATTATAACAAAATTCAAGTTGTCTATTTTTTCTTGATTCATATGGAAAGAATACAGTGTAGAAGAAGAGAAAAGGTAACAATGACATTATCCATACTTCTCTCTCACCACTCCACTGTTCACTATGCTTACCCTGGTCTTCTTATATGTTGAACCATCATCGTTCTGTCTCTTCCCTAGTTCAACTCTTGTTTCTACGGATAATATATATGTTAGGTGGTCTCCAGCTCGTCCTCTCTTCATGTTCTTCACCTTCCTGAAATTTTTTAATCTATTCCATAGAATTATTCTATGTACTATGTTGTTCAACAGGTTATGTGCTATCTTTAGCTTTTCCCATATGATCTTTGGGATAAATTTATATGGGATAATAAAGTAACCCTTTAACTAAAAGAGATCTCTTAACTTTATCTTCAACAGTTGATTGATGCATTGTACTTCCTTCAATTGCTTCACAGACTGAATCTTGGTTACTCCTCTCTCTGATATAATGATGGATCTTTACTCTGCTATTTGTAATTACCTCCATCTTTTTACAACCCTCCATCAACATTCATTAACTCTCTACATCTCTCCTGTTCCCTCAGACTACTAATGATTCAATTAAGGATTACTTTTATCCTTGGAACTATTAGTGTATTTTCTCCACTTCTCTAAGTAATCTCTTGGTGGATCAATCTATAGTCTCAATCCAGACAATTGCCATCTCATTCCACAGCTTGCTTTCAATTGTCTTTTTCTATAAGGTCGTGATATTTTGTTTTAATGTTTTGTGTTTCTTGATCCATGAAGTCCTTTGCTGTAGGTTACTCTTTGGACCTGGTTATTCTCAACCCCTTCTACAATCATGTTGGCATACTTGAATGTTCAAGTGTGATGGCTGTCTCTCCTACATGCCATCTTAAAGAGGAATCTAGCCTGACCGAATGTTTTTCCCCGGTTTGCATACTTATTGATCTTCTGCCTCCTCATTTTCCACCAATTAATAAATTAATGTCCTAGGTCCTTTATTGAAGCTAACCTCTCCATATTCCTGACTATGACTTCAACTCACTTAGACATTTAACAGGTAAATAAGTGATTTGCACTAGTGAATACTTACATTATCAAATGGATATGTTTGCTTCTCATGTTTCCTATTTCACATCTTTTTATGGTCCATATCTTGGCCTACTTATTCAGTCTCTATTGATACTAATATCCCAATGGATACTCTATTGGTCCACTACATTCCAATTTCCATAGTCTCCCTGACTGAATTCTCATTAACACTACTTCTATTGTTCCATTTAAGGAGACATTGGCACCTTTAGCTCCTTCAACATCTGGTACATAGACTATATTGACTCTTACAATGATATCCAGTTTATCTATGTCCATGTTTACTTTCACTTCATAAGCACAGTTGATCAGTCTGAGTGGATTAAGTTCTACAAGCAGATGTTTGCTTTCTCTTTATTTCATCACAATCCATTTAACTTTCAAACTTCAATGATATAAATAAATTGCTTAATGGATCTCCATGGGTTTATGTCTTTAAATGTAGGATATTTGGCATGCTAGCATTATTTGCGACGAGAAACTGTTCAATTCTTTACATTTATTGATTTTCCATTGGTTAACTTAGTATATAAATTGTGATCCTGATTTCTAAAGTGTGAGCTTTAAGGAAGTCTATGTGAGAATGGGATCCACAGCAGGGTAGTTTTGAATTTATATTATAAATTTAAGGTTTAAAGATTAACAGATAGATTTATCATTCATTTCTTAGCTGCTCAAATTTGTAATTCCTTTATTGTAAAGTACTATGAAATGATAGTCTTTGAGTGAAGAGATGATTTCAAGATCCGCTAGACTTTTCTCAATCTTCTCTTACCCCACTCTCGAGCAGGAAGGACTAATAAGTTTCTGAGATATGATTCTAATTAAAGCTATTAGACATTACCTTAATTTAAATAATTAAACTCTAACATTACTCAAAGGTTTCACTTAAGCATAGGGTCATCACCCTACTAAAGATAGTATAATGATGGTATCTAAGTCAATATGCATAGAATATAATTTTGTATTGAAGAATTCCAATATGTATTTAAGAATTAATTTAAATACTTGTTTCCAGAGGGGAAGAACCTTGGGAACTGTTC
>JAGYYO010000281.1:0-11029 GCA_021441625.1 Diophrys sp. 3 WChen-2021
CTCAATGATAATATAATATCGAATATAACCCCAAAACCCCAAATCCCTTGAACTTCTAAAAAGAGTTTAAGGGTAGTTTCTTAGTCCCCGCCTTAACTAGTCTCTTTCTCGCCTGCATCGAACGGAGAAACAATGCAGCAGTCCAGTTTAATTATCAGAGTCTAATGATTAATGTGCAATAGGCTTGAATATCTTATCACTTGAGTGTTTATCTCAGAACCTTCTAAAGCATTTCTTATAGTTTGGAAAATTAAATGACACTACTCAATATGATGATGTCCTTAACCCGAAGTAAAGGTTCTGCTAGGGCTCTATTTACTTTGGGGATTCTCTCTTCGCCTTCCCCCAAAACTCGAAGATAGATGAGAGTAATTATTATATATTGATTTCACTTAAGTTGCTTTCTTTGACTGGCTAGCCTCATGATGACTCCTGTTTGCTAATGAGATACTGGTAGGATGCCTCTTTGACCCTTCTCTCTAGAAACATCTCTTTCCATATCCTCTGATCAGAGATGAAAGAAAGTAAAGGTACTTTCTTTATTAAGCATTGTAAGATCCTCAGCCAGACCTATCCAGTAGTATCCTTTACTCATTCCTCTATCTGAGTAATGTCACAAGAAGGAAACAATTCAATACCAATAAACCAGCCATCAACTTACAAGTGAGTGGATTAAACTATTAGAGATAGGAGAAGCAATACAAAATGTTTATTTCTATTCTATCCTTTCTAAATAAGAATTCAAGGAGGTCCATGTGATAGATGGTGATGTATTAACTGTAGAGGAAGATATATGAAAGACTAATAAGGATCCTATTGCTCTCAATAAAATAGAAACAAGTCAATATTAAAACTAATGCTAAGATATGAATATTGATTAATGTGAAGATCCTACTTTATATTTATATCTTTGTTTCATTTGCTCTATTGTATAAAATTAATGATTAAAATAAAGATATTAATCCATAAATTAAATTCTAGATTTGAATACTTTAGAGATTTGAATTGTATCCTTTCAATCAGTCATTATGACTACTGTGGCACACCACACTCAACGTTCCTGGTTGTACTTTCTAAACTCTTTTTATGTTTTATATAATGACATAGGACAAACAGTTGAGAAGGATGTCTCCTACTTTAATTTGTACAAGTCAGGGTTGGGGAAAATTTCATTTAAATATGGATTAAATCAATCTTCAAGGAACAAAGAGTCATGCGCTAGGTTACTCCTATTAGAAAAGATGTAGGCGAGGAAGGATCAGCAAGTCTTATTGGGGACACATCCGTCTAAGAGGCAAATTACTTGAAATTTCTGGAAGAGAACCAAGACAAGGTAGACTTTGCCTTCTATTATCCATATAAGTAGGTTGAATGAATAACCTAGGACTTTCTCACAGGCAGAACATTACCATTCCTAAATCAAATCTTATAAAAATCATCAAGGCAACTGACATACTACTTCAGGCTATGAACTGATATTGACTCCATAACTATACAATTAATAATCATATTTTGTTCAAGGTTGACTTATACAAAATGTTGATTTGGATTAAAAACAAAATACTAGAGATTGGGGAGAGATAGGTGATGATGGGATTACTAATTTATAATAAAGTTAGATGTTGTAGTTCTTGTAAGTGTAAATAATATGAACACTAAAGACATCTTAATATTCTAAAGAGATGGCCTCCAAATAATAACTAATGGATGATCAGCCCTATTGCACAAAGTGTCAGACCATACCAAGTTAACATAAATAACTACAATATGAGTTTCTATCTTCTCCTTAAGACTAACTCTAATAAAGCAACCATTAAACTTCACTCTAGTTTATAATATACTCATCCAAATAAAAAACTTACCTTCAGGAAATCCTATCTACATCAGATTCTCATTAAGCATAGGTAATGTCAATGATTAATGAATGAATAATGAAATAATTAGTTTAATGATACAAGAGCAAGTAATGCTTCATATTCAGCATGTGCTTCCATGTAGTTAGAGTTTAAAGTGTAATATTATTACTCCTTTAGATTGTAATAAGGAATAAACATTAGTAGTGAATACAGGTATTGCAATGATGCTGAGAATCATGCTTTGTCTGTGTCTGATGAGAGATAGAGATTAGTCAGTTGATTAAAGACAGATTAGTGTAGGAACTAAATATATATATATATTCTTATTCATATCATTAAAGATAGTGAACTCCCTGATAACCTTCGCTATTTCCTTGAAGAATTGAGTAATATTTGTAGAGCTGAATATAAGATTTCATTATCGATAGTTTATTAAACTTAGCACGTATTAAGTATAAGGAGGGGTTTGCTTTGTCTCGTATATTTAATTAAGTGATAATCGTTCGGACTACTTTTAATCGAGGAACTTTATTTGAGTCTTGTTATTACTCCAAACTTATCTTCAAGATCATCTCTTAATGCAGGTCAAGGTTATAAACGTGATTTATAATTAATCAACATAGCCTAATCAGACTTGGTCTGATTCAACCGACGAAGTTCGAAGAATTGAAATGGAGCCATTGTTGGCTGGCCAACATGCCCATGCACTGAATAAGCATCTCTCCTAACATGCCAATCAAGTTCCTCCTCGATAAAAACATAGAGACAGGCTTCAATCCCTTCAAAGAGTATGGATGGCTATATCAGAAAGTCCGCAAAACAAGATTTCCCCATAGTCAGAACAAATAAAGCATGCATTCCTCCAATACAATGAGCACTCTTCAAGTCAGTTTTTTGATTGATTTAATACTGTTTCATCTGAGGGACTTGAGTTGCTGGGACAGCATGAGAAGGAAAGTGCATAAGGTGTCGTCATGTCACATTACTCATGTGGTTATAACTGTGTCTGCCATTTACATAATCCTCAAGTTATTTCGAACCCGAAAAACAGATATGTGAAACAGAACCGGATTATCTGGAATTGGTGGAATATCTGTTGACTTACAACAAGTCAGGCATTATATGTTCATAATCAAGCTTGTTAAGATAATAGAAGAACTACACAAACCTATCTTACTTACAGTAAGTCATTTTAATTTAAAGCTTTAGAGTGTAAGAAAGAAAGAACGCGAATGGTAATTCAAAGGTTGTTCTAAAAACCCTCTGCCAGATTCTAGATCTATTCCCCTAGTGGTCTAACTTAGGTATGCAATGACTCCCACAGCCCCAACCCCTCCCCTAACACATTACTCAACTTGTCTGAGTTCATCTTATCCCTCCTAGCTGCTATGAGTGAAGTGGAATGAGCATACTTACCTATGCTTCAATAACATCAGCTGCATTATCCCTCCTCTTTCCCCTCTTCTGAAGGTCCCTATTAAATAATAATTAAATACAAATCATTCATCCGAATTCATCAATCATCAATAGAATATTACTCAATCATGAGAGTATTATCATTGATTCTAAAGTACCAAAGTCAAGTGAAATAACCTAGGGGAAAACAAAGACATAGAATTCAATCACTAATTGAGCAATGTCTTTTTTCTTCCTGTTTATGTTCCTTCTAGGGTTTAACAGAAATTTTCTGTTGTTGAGAGTCTTTTCCTTCCTTGAGGTTTCCTTTTCTTCTTTCTCTTATTTTTCTTTGGGAAAGACTTGAGTTCGTACTGCTCTTTCATTTTAAAGGAATGCATCTTGTGTTGGACTAATTAATCAGAGTTGGAGTAGGTAGTGAAGATGTAGGAGAGGTTCTCTTATCAATCCCTCTAGCAGCTAAGTGAAACTATAGAAAGGGGATAGTTCTAGCTCCCCATATGGATAACTCTTGCTGCTAGAAGGAGAGACAAAGAAGATGAAAAAGACAGTGCCTTAAAAGAGGGGTCTGATGGCCCAGACGAAGTGTTAGAAGAGTCAGTCCTGGGTTTTTCAGGAAGCTCCAGAAGCTCAACTGGGTCTGACTTCCCAGAGACAACAGGAGGGCATAAAACTGCCTTGGCTCCTGACTTTATCTGTAAAAGACATTAATTCAATAAGTCTCATTTAAATTTTTCACATAAGACATCAAGTCTTACACTAATATCTAATCTGTATTTAATTAATAATCATGAAGATCTTATTGGTTCTACTACTGGCTGCCATCTATGTTAATAAAGCTAACAATGCGGGATAGAGTAAGACAATGCCTATCCCTCGGCAAAGAAAGTGAATATGATTAGATGCATTTTAAAATGTGTAGAAGAGAACCTGGGTTCTTCAGTTACTACTATCACTTACTTTTCAATGTGTGGATGCAAGCTGAATGCTCTGAAAGGATACATGTTTAATTGATAAGAGACTATGCAGAAATATTAAGAGATAGAGAGATAACTCAGACATTAGTCTTATGATGATGATAGTAATTGGATAATGGCTATGTCTCATGTTCCCTTCTTTTTTGGAAGGAATCATGTAGATTACACTACTCTTAAGGTATTCTTACTGCCTGTATTTAAGAAATATAACTTAAATTAATTGTCGAGCACTTTACTTATGACTACTCAAAAAAGAATCCTAAGGATAAAATATCATGGCTATCTAAATCTGGCAATGAGACATGCGACTTCTACTATGAATATCCCATGACACTAACACTAGGTCATCCTCCATCAAGAAATCAGATAAGGTCTCTGTTCTAAAGAATTAATCAGTCTGTTTAGTCAATCATGCTTCTCTCCATTGCTAAACAATAATTTCGTAACTAGTTTATCTGAATTTTAAGAATTAAAAATTAATTTAACTTCTATTAGAGCTCCCAAAAGCCCCTTAGCTACATTCATTTAGTTAAACCTACAACTAAATTTTTGTGCATTATCTTCTTAGGCTTTAAATAAATGGTGAACAGTGGGTTTGTTGTTGATCCCGAACTAAATCTGAGGGAAACTCGTGCATGCTTTGGTCTGCTTTCGCTCTTGGAGTGTCTCTTTCTTGTTTGACTTTGTTCAACGTCTTCCATTTTAAAATTAATATTTCCTTGACAGGAAAATCTGTTAGCTGGGGTTTATCAGATTCCCCTTAACCATCCAACTCAGATACTTTATTCAAATTCGAAGCATTCAGCTATTAGATCACTGACTAATGTTTACCCTTATTGATATTCACTACAGAAGGCTAACTTGTGTGGAGAATATAGGAAGCTCTGAACCCTCTACGGTTCAAGTTTAAGAAATCTGTACATCAAATATCACACAGATAGAGGAGATAAAGATGTAGCAAAAGTAATCATAATGAATATGGGAGGTAAACCATCAATAGTTTAGATGATGAGATGCGTTAGTAAGACAATAGAAAGAACAAGGGAAGAAGGATAATCTGAATCTGTAGATGATCCCTCTAAATACATGGAAGAACCAGGCCCATGTATGTACCATTGGTCAAAAAGGTTTGGTGTCCATAATCCAAAGATATTCAATGAAATAGCCACTAAAGAAGTTGGAGGAATGTTAATTATGGGAGAATCTTGAAATCCTCACTTGGCCCATAATCTCCTTCCACGGCCCCAGAGGTCTCCTTCCCTCTTAGCATTCTTCCCTAATACTCTTCTGAGCAACTAATCACCCATTTACTCTCTAAAGAGCTCTACCCTCTCATCCGTGTTTGCTCTACCTTCTTTCTCATTATTCTAATCTCTCAACTCCTCTAAACTCCTACTCAAAACTCATAGAAGAAGAATATAGGAAATGAAGGCTTAAAGGTCTAAAACCTCAAAAGATCTAAAAACAGAAGCACCCCTGAGTTAACTTCTCAGGAAGAAGAGACAAATCCTCATTCCACGTTTGCACGTGCCAACATTTAATAATTAAACGACGACAAAGAAGTTGGAAAACTCAATTATTGGAGACAGAAAACTATCGCCAGTACCACAGAACACACAAGAAGAAATGGAGATTAATTAATTGAAAACATCACTAAGCACAATAAAAGTAGAGTGAGCCATGACAAACAAAGAACATATGTCTTTAGAGCACAATCACACCACTCATAGCATTAATCTATTTGAAGAACAAAGAGTTGAAGGTGAGATTCAAGTAGAAATGGAAGTTTAACTGCAGAGAAGTTAATAAGAACAAAGAGAACCTTATTACTGATTATGGTAACTTAACTGTATTAATCGATGTAAAGCGATGATTAGATAATGAAAGAGTTAATGATCACCCAGGATAAGAAAATGAACATGGAATCTGTAGGCATTAGATACAAGAGTATGAGGAAGAGATAAAATAAAGAAGAATGTGAGTCAAGAAAAGAGGAGCCAATATGCAGTGGAAGTTAAAGAAGAAGGAGATGGAGAGATAGTAGAACAAGAAATATAGAGAATACAAAGAGAAATAAATGTCATAATAGACTCAGAGGAAAGAGAAGGAACATAACATACCTATGGGACCAGTATTTAACCTAACTAAACAAGATAAACCTTCTCAGGTTTCCTGAATAGTAATTCTCTACCTGCACATCACATCACAGCTGCAGTTCTTGTCTCAGGATGCATTGAGTTCTATTCATTCGCTGAAAGGTGTGTTTAGTTCACCATGATTATGGATCATCATATATCACCTTTTTAATTTAAGTCTGAATCAGATAAGGATCCGTAATATTAAGTCAAATGAATTAAAATTGCATTACTCTTTCAAATGATAATTCCTACAGTTTTAATATTTGACAAGAACATCCATATGAACTAAACACAATATGACCAGCTATGAACACTAGATTAGAACTAAAGAGAGACTTATTAAGTTAAACCAGCAACAGAAGCTGCCTTACTGGAATATGACTACCCTTAAACCCAGTAGGAGGGCCAGGCTCTGACCCCATAGGACAAACCGGTTTAACACAAGAAACAAACAATGTACCAAAAAATACGAACTTAAAACCGTTAAAGACCGGGCTTAAAGGTCCTCTGGACTTCTGTTGCTAAATGAAAAGGGGAAAGTGAGTAGTTAAAACCTACCTTAGAACATCTCTACAGGAAGGAATGAGAGAAATGGATATGACAGAACTCGATGATATCTTGATGATAGACGAGATCATAGTGCCAAATTAAGGAGCAGGACAAGATGCAATGGGTCCTCTCAACTGTCTATTGAAATCCAGATGAAGAAGAGGCACCTTCATAACCATGAAGAAAATCGAGGGGAACTGGAAGGTGCAAGTGTTGCATGAGTTATGGTATGGGAATGAAGATGATAGAGAGACAAGGATAATACACATGGTGAGATAAATTTTCGCAGGAAATGTTCACCTTTACAGAATGGGATCATCGCTTAACGCTAAAAAGTATGGAAGAGTAAGGTCAGAGGATAGACATGATGAAATCGAGATGATCAGACGTAAGTGAGGAAACAGTAGAATGGAAAGACTGACAAGAGACGCCGATTGGGTTGTGGGTGGTGAATGGGAAGATGTAAATGAGAAGACAATTACAAACCCCGAGAGATCATGAAGCATCGTCAAATGCCTCTGTTTAAATTAGCGTCAAAAGTGGATGTACAGAACCCGAGAGTGTTCAAGTATATAATAGCCCAAGTTTAGAGAGAGAGATGTGCTCTGGACTTACAGGCAGTATGTAGTTCTGTATTACATGGGGGAAAGAAACCAAAGACGGGAAGGGAACACCTGAAGATTATTTGGGACAATTTAGAGAGGAAGGAACTGTGGAAAGGAAGAGCAATGATGTGGTAGAGAACAAAGATGGATCGGTCCTAGGAAGGATAAGGAAAGGGAGACAGCAACTGGAGATGGAGTTTGAGAAGACTGGAGTAATAAGAATCAGGAAGGGGATGCCCAGAGAAATAAGAATATAAGTAAATTCTAACTATTGGGAGGAAGCACAAATATAGAGGTAGTTACCTATCAGGCATTCACGGAGAATGGGGGTACTAGTGCGACAACGACCCAAACCATGAAGAGATGGGAGAGAGAGAGAGACTGCTTGGAGGAGCTGAGAATCAAGCTCAAAGACATTTTGTCATTCTGGGGAAGCCTGATAATTCCCACAATTCTACTTCCAGCAACCAGCACAAGAAGATATTCAAGAAGATAAAGAGAGAGGCAGGAAGAGATGATAGAGAAGATGCGAAAGAAAGCGGAGAAGTAAGTGAAGCAGAAGAAAGGTGGAAGAAGAGAATAAGGAAGATTGAGAAGAAGTAAAGATTATGGTAAGAGGAACATATAGTATGCACCAACTTTAGAGTGGAGGAGGAAATAAAGATTAAAGGAGACAAAAAATACTCTATTGGTACGCTAATAAAGAGTCAAATGAAGAGGGATATGCAAGAAACGGAGAGAATATCATATGGGGGTGAAGAAGATCTCAGTGATCGAGGTGAGTGATGATAGTAGTTAGGCATGAGAACTGGATATGTGTAATCGATAGAGGATGATGAGAAAGTTGTAGATGAAATGACAGGATAGAAACACGGGCATGCAAGGTAATGGATAGACAGATTATAAGAGTATTGCAAAGAAGGAAGAGTTAGGCGCCCAAAAGAGATTAATGACTTGATAAAACTAGAAACTAGAGCATCATTGCATATCTCAGTGCATGTGCCATAATTAAGGATAAATGAAGAAGAAGATTAAGTTAAACATCTCCTTTAAATGATGTTAAATATATTATCATGAACTATCCCAAGTCCTATAAGAGATGCAATAGATATGATGACACGACATCTATTAAAAAAGATTGATGATTATAAAGCATTACTATTTTTAAAAGACTTGTAATGTAAATACAGAGTTAATGATGATAAATATTAAGAGAATATAGAATGGACAACAAAGAAGGTCATATAACTCTGATGATTTTGAAATACTTCACTAAACTGACTTAACTAAGGCATATGGACTGAAAGAATGACAATTAGACTTTTTAATGACTTACCATTTAGTATTTAACAGCTCAATAGAGTGACTTTAATATGAATAATACAAATACCTATTTAGATATAAATAAGTATAAATCTATCAAATGATTTACTACTTGCAATGAATATATATGCTATGAATGATATATATATGATGATAAGGGACAACACAGAGTTTATTGACGATATTAGAGCAAACAATAAGTGGTTTAAGTGTTTAATAATTGTAGAATATTAATATAGGGGTTAATGTAGCTTATGTGTTTATCTATGGAGACTAGAACTTATGCTAATCTGAATGAATGGCACTTAGATTGTAATGCATGAAAGAGAAGAGCAACTAGGGGATAGGCAATAGTCAAGATGAAGAAATCAGATAAGTTAATAAGAGATTACTTGTGGACTGGTTGAGAGTATTCCATTTAAGGAATGGATCTAATACAGAGGTTGTTATATTGATTCAGATATTAACTCTTAATTATTGTATCCTACATCGCAATGAATAATAAATGTCATTAATCAATGACGTATGTTCGCCGCCCTTTTATGAACGCTTGTCATTATTGACTTTATTATTCTCATACTCTTATCTACTAATATCTTCTTCACACTTCCCTTCTTTTGACTCCCTTGAGTAGCCAAACACTCTCATATGAGTGTACTTCCCAATATAACTATTTGTTTTTTTCACGTAGTCGATCATGGACTTGTTTCCTCAAACACATAAGATGAACCAAATGATGAATTTAAGTCACATGCGACTTATAATGAGTTTGGTAAACCTCCCAATGGAATAGAAGTATGTGATGATGGTAACACTGCAAATGAAAACGGAAAAAAAGACATCTTTAATATCTCTTCATCATCATCACATCGCAATCATCTTCATCTTAGATAAGAGACTTAAGTTCTCAGTTCTCAGTTCAGTATTAATCATTAAGATCATCAATTATTTTCCCGTGTCTGCATGAGTTGGCTATGCCTGGACTATCTTCGATCTCAGTTTTCATCCATTCTTCTCTCTTTCCTTTCTCCTTGGAGATTCTGGGTCTACTTCTATTCATGGGGACTACGCCGTCCTGTCCGATGTGCATCGGCTCTTTCTTGGTGGAGATTTGGTCATCCTGCGCTCCTTTCAGTTTGCTTGGGTCCTCCTCCTTCTCTCCATTTCCTCCTCGCTTATGGGGCTATGCCCGACCAGTCTGCATTTGCTGGTCTATCGATCCTTTTTATTCAGTCTCATCCCTCTCTTCCTCTGATGGCATCTGTGGGGCTGTCTTCTTCACTCTCTTCTTCTTCATCTTATATTTCATTCTCCTGTGGGTCGTGTCTGCTATCCATCCTTCTTCCAAAGCTTCAATCTGTTCCTGGGAAATAGCAAGAGTGGATTTCCCATATTTCTCCTATGGGAAGTACATGTGGTTTTCTAACTTATCAATGTGCAAGAAGCCAATGACATAAAACCTCATTGATCTCTCTAAGATGTGCCTTATCCTCATAATCACCTCTTCCTATCCTCTCAGCTTAGGAGCCTAGGATCCTTGCCATCCTTCCACCTCTACCATTAGTTAGACTTCTCCAATCTTCATGTTAATTCCATTTTCATCTGTTTCAATGGTTCCAACAAATGACTCAAGCGTAGTCTCTACCCAAATCATAAATACCTCCTCCATATCCATTTTTGCGTCTGCTAATTGGATCATGATTTCTTTGCAAATAGCTTCTGCCTGTCTCAGATTCTCTGGCATCTAAGTATTGGTGGTCACCAGCGTTTCCTGGCCGAAGTCATTAATTCCTTGTGCACCTCTCATGTCGTTTCTCTCTTCAAGATACTAATCATGTAGCCTTATCTGTTTCCACATCTTTGGGTTGTAGGAGCAGACTTTCACATTTGAGTAATATATTGGAGCATGGCCTTTCTTGAAATGCTTGTGTACGCCTACTAAATTCTCGAATTTCCCCTCATAGAAGCCATCTCCTAAGATCGCTCTAAGGATTTTAAATATCTCTCCCATAGTTGCCCTATCCTCTTACATTAATTCCATGAATGCCATATCATTTGAACCATCCGACATGGGGCTGTTGTCTGTGGCAGAGAATCCCTCTCTCCCATGTAGGTATGATAAGGTAATTTGCATCACTTGGATCATTAGGTCTGATAGAGGCATT
>JAGYYO010000282.1:0-11025 GCA_021441625.1 Diophrys sp. 3 WChen-2021
CCAAAGAAAAACATATGAAACAAAGACCTATCGAAAGAACACTAAAGGTGTCTTAACTCTGTCTTTACTTTCAATTTGCGAGCATCATCAGGTGCATTTAATGCAGCAGTCATGTCTGTGTGAATAAATAACTCCCTTAATGATTCATCATCAAGTGGTAGAAACAAGAAGTTTAATTACTAAATTCTGGCTGATACAGAGATTTATCGACAGAGGCTATAATAAGAACCAGGCCGGGTCATGAGAAGGCAAATGAAACAAAAGATTGAGACAGCAACCTTTCCACAGAATCGTGTTGGCAAGTCCATTGCACTCTGAGAGGGTCATTAGGTTGAGAATCATTTAACCATTGATGATTATTTAAACGAATCATACCTTCCTAGTTCGCCTTAGTCTTCCTCCACAAACTTCACGCCTGAAGAAATAAAAATTATGGCAAGATGTACATAATAAGAGGAAGCGATTGACGAACTTTAAGCTCTATTAGACATTATTTATGGATTGATTCTTTTTAAAATCCAACCAATTTGGATTAACAAATAAAATCATGGAGCCATATAGTAGCTCTTAAAGTTCTGCTGCTTCAATAAGTAATAACCTTAATTTCTGAGACGTCAATGATTGAATTGAACTCTCAATTATTGTGGAGAGAGTTAAAAGTACATTGATTTTAGATTGTCATGTCATGATTCATTTAACAACACTTGCCTCTCTTCTCCATGTAGCGTCTTTCCAGGAGGACTACAACTAAAAACTGTTCCAGAATTTTTGGCGGAACATTTGAATTACATTAGTTGTTTCTCCTCCAGGAATGCTGGAGTTTTTTTCTGAAGAGCTTTGAGTTAAAAATGCTCTGTTCGTTTAATCCCAGACTTTGGGTAGTAAGACTGTGCCAGGAGACCCAGTCTTTTTAAATTAGGAGTTTTACTCCTCAGGGAATGATGTGGAAGGAACTTCCAGGAATACTGGTTGGTGCCAATCCTTTGGAAGCTCCACTTCCTATGAATCCTTCCACGAAGGGAGGAAGTGGTCTTTCGACTCTTGAAAGCGAGAGACTGAGATGCTTTTTGCATCTTTAATTAGTTCTCTATTTAATTTAATAGTGTGATTTTAGATTAAATGTTTCATTTATCTTCTTCTCTGTCTGATTCTGTAGTAAATGCCAGGCACAACATCAAATTTGAGTCCCTTTTCTCTAAGAACAGTGCACACTTTCATCACATGGACCTACTTACACAGTTCTTAGCTGGTATTTGTAATGGGTGTTTATCTTGATCATTCTTCTTCTCTTTTTGGATCTCACAAAGGACATTAAGGATCGTGGCATCAAGAGGTATTTAGAGGGCTAGGTGCAGAATAGAATGTCTGGGTAAGCCTTATCTAAAATTCCATGAATTCAATTGCTAGTCTTGAGAATGGACTTTGGTGGGTAGAGTTAATTGGACTCATCAATCTTGCAGTTGATTTCAGAGCGCAATGAATCTTAGTTACGTGCAAAAGCACATTCCTTGCTATGGTATTTAGACCCCTTAAAGATTAAGTTCCTATTTTCCCTATAATCCTTAGCTTCACAACTCTCATTCGGGCATCTATAGAAGGCCGCCCCTGCTGGTCTCTTCTTGAGTTTCCATTTGACTCCATCATCTCCTTCATGAATCGTTGAAGTGTCTTTAGTCTCTTCTTCTCTCTCTTAGCCTATGATTTTATAAGAATTTTAATTTAATAATTGTACATATTTGTGATTTAATTCCTTAACCATTAAACTCATCTCTTTCTATGGGAAATGAATATACCTGCTGGCATTTCAGGAGCTGTATGCATCAAAGTCTTTCCCTTCTAGGGAATTCTTCCCTTCATCTCAGCATCAGGCTTTGCTGAGCTCATAATTGACTAGTGTTTGTCAAGCTCTCGTCTTAGCACATAGTTCTCCATCATCAGCTTGGCTTAGTTCTCTTTGATCTACTCGGCCCCTTCCCATCAACTCCATCACTCCCTTGAAGTTATTTCTCTTCTTCTCCCCTCCCCAGGCTAAGTTCACGAGCTTTCCCTTTCCGCCTGAGAAGGTTAACACCGGAGCAGTACTTACTGGTAATGCCTTGTAGTTCTTAAGCACTTAGGCCACTATAGATGAGAGTAGCTTTGCTAGGGCTCTTTAGCCTCTCACTCATTGACCTCTTGACTATGGTCTCTACTAAGGAAGGATTTTATGAATTACACTGTTGGTAAAGCAATAAGAACAATCAATATTGGAAAGCCACTGCCGGTCTGGCTTCTTGCTCTTCTTGTACTCGGGAAGATAATCCTTAATTACAGAGTCATCAAGAGCAAAGTCCCAGAGATCCTTCACCCTTAGTCCTTGATAGTGTGGCACTGAACAGACCTTAGCATCCTTACCATACAAGATATAGCATTAGAAGTCTTACCTTCTTCTTCCCTTGACAGATTCTTTGAGGTAATCAATGTCGATGTTATCCGGAGGAGGGAGGTAATAGCCTCCTTCTACTGTCAGTATCTTGTGCATTTCGTTCTAAGACTAGAACTTAGCTGCTAAAGATCTCAGGTTGACTTTCTCAATTGCTCTTCTTAGCTATCCTATATTAATTATGTTTAAGTAAGCAAGGTGGAAAGAGAGGGATTTCTAGCATTGCATAGAACACTATTTTGTAAATTTTTAATTTGGCTCATGACCCTTTGGAATTCCCCTACTTAATTATCTCTGCCCCTGAAAACCAATTGGGTATAAGCAAGACCCATATCTTAGAGATGTCCATTAAATAATCATTGTTAGATGAAGGGAATCGAACCTGGATGGCCCCGATGTTGATGGGGCAAAAACGGCTCGTACCAGGTTTGCCCCGTAACGGATAGCTCCGAACAAAAATTCCAGGAGCTTCCGATGAGAATGGCACAGACTGGCTCCACCCCGTCCTGGCGGGCATACCAGGTCCTGGCCAAACAAAATCCCCCTCCGGGATCCCCACGGCCGACCCAACATGGCTCGTAAGCCTCGAAGGAGTAACATCCTTCACGATTGCCCCCTGAGGCACTTTAATTACCTCCATAATTAAAGTTGAGTCCCCACAGAACAGAACAGAAGTAGCCATCAGACAAGGACAACTTTCATCTTAACTCATTTTATTATACTAGAAACTATTAAATCTAATAAAGGATGAATCAGAACGCAAAATATTATAGGATCTATAAAATGAAAGACAGACACTGGAATTACTTAAAAGATCTTCAGCATCCAGACATAGAAAGGTGCAACCTTTGCTGAAATAAAGAACAGACTATACACGATGAGAAGCAAACTTATAGAGAATGGGATATGCTCTTGTCTTTCTAAAAATAGAGAGTGAGCCAGGAGAGAACCATACGGGAAATGAGTAACAGAGATCTATCTACAGAGATACTTATAAAATAAAGAAACTTTAATCGATTATAGAGTCAAATAAAAACAACATTAATACATTAGTCATATATCAAATTCAAGTACCGTTGTGCCACATAAACGGCATAAATAAAAGATCTAATACCTGCCATGATAAAGGTTACAGATGTAGAGAAACCCGATATCGAAATGCAACAGAAACATTGCATCCATCAACTAATCTTACACTACACAGAGTCTATAAACAAAATATGAGACGCAAACTAAAAAAAATGAAGAGATGATGGAGCAAGTGGGGAAGGATGAAGAGATTAAGTATATCATAATGAAGGGTAACACAGACATCATAACAGACCAAAACCCCATCGAACGAGAGGGAGTAAATCTGATCAACAGAATTATAACAGAGAAACCGCTGTTCATAATAAGTGATGATGCAAATAAAGATGAGCAGGAGATTCGAAGAATATGTGTATGGGTACAAGAAGTACAACAAAAATAAAGACTAGAGAACATAAGACTATCGATATCATTGCTAGGTATTTAAGATGTAATGGACCACCAGTTACTGTACAAGTAGGGAACAGTAGCTACTAAGGAACCATTACTAACTATAAATGATAACAAGAGATGAAACCCATACACATGAGGGGATCTCCAAAGAGTAAAGCTAGATGTAGTCAAAGTTATGCAAAGGGACATCTCTTACCAAATGAATGACTTCCCTTCACATTTATCCTATTGAAGCATACACTCTAAAAGATTACTCGATCATAAAGTATATAACCTCCGAGATAAATATAAATGAATACCAGAAGAGTATTTAGATCTGACAGGAGTTGTCCTTGAAGAACTAGACAACGAATGTGTAAAGACATGAAGTCAATTGAAGATCATATAAATAGAACACTGCTCTCAGGATAACAGAATACAAAGAATGTATAAGCAAAAGTAAGCTATATCAAGAATAAAGAGTGTGTTAATAGATAAGGTAAACCTTAAACACATCTGATCGACCTATCTGTGTGAGTAGAAAGAGAATTGAACTAGACAATGCAGATGTGAGTATGTTAGAAGCAATGATGGAATAAGGGACAAATGAGGAATGATAAGGTGATGGGTATTGATATGTTAAATTGGGGATTATACAGACCTGGATATGGGAGAGGATAGAGAAGCTTATTAAGGGAGTGGGGATGGGAGTTAAAGAATAATTAGAGTGTATGAGGATTGAGCTAGTGGTGCTACTATTTAATTAGAGAATACAACCTTTGTTTTGACAAGGGTACTTGCTGTGTAAACCTATTGACGTAAATACTTGAAAGAGTCATCCTCTGTCTGACTAAAGAGCATAGACCCAGATCAAACTGGATTCTTACCTGGTTTCTGGGCTCAATATAACCTGACCCTAAGAATAAAAGAGAGAATAATAGAATATTCTTGGTGACCATCGATATTATAAAAGTGTTAGACAATGTCTAGGGAAAATAATGCTACAGGTATTTCAGTAATACGAAGAAAGATGGAAACTACTTCCTCTGATTGAATGAAGGAATGCAAAATACAAATGATGAAATTACCCGAAGACAATGATGGAGTATTGAGGATAGAGAATAGAACTAGAATCCGTGGAAGGTTTTTATCCCCAATCCTGTTCAACGTGTACTTTCAAATGATGTTTGAAGAGCTGTCTAAGAAGTGAGAAGAAATAGAATATATTAAATTCTGATGACATACTGAACAAACTGACCAGAAGAACTAGAAATGGCAATAAAGGTGATAAATAAACAATAACTGAGGTGAAATTTAGAGTCATTGCAGAATAAAACATATGTAATCAGTATTACCAAGGTTATAAACTAACTTGGAGTTCCATTGAGTTTCTGGAAGACTTATCTGCGAAGGCAGATCAATAACTGAATCAACAAGAAGAACAACAGCAATGAGAATAATTTTGAATAAGATATCCCTGATAATCTCAGTAATAGAGAGCACCAATCCCTCCTAGCACAGGAATATAGAGAAATAGACAAGAAGGTAATTAGACTACCTATCAACATTAAATACAATAAGTTGTATAGTTGAATTAAGACACCCTTATTCCTGTCTCAAATCCCAAAAGTTGGGTCCCATGTTCCGAGGTATAGAAGCATACCTGCACTTATGTCTTTGATTTAGGATCATTATAAGTCCGACAAATCCTTACCTTTGTCTTAGATGATTGATTACTATATGTCTTAGATCCATGATGTCCAGCTAAGTATATCAGATATGAGACAAACTAGACATGATCCATCAGAAGATCAATGGACATGAAAGATAGAGAACCAGGAGAGCAAAAGGAGATACAGATCATGCAAGTCGATGAGGATGCAGCTCAGCTATACAGACTGGGGAAATGTCTGATCTCCCTGAAGAAGGAGAGACTGATGAAATGGACATGACAGATGAAATACGAATGAGATAAGGGGATGTCATTTTGAGTAACTTACAAAGAATATTGATTTCGAAGTATGAGGAAGATGGACGGGAAAGAGAATGAGTAGAACCCTAAGGGCTCCTTATACGTACATTAGCACATTACTTATTTAAGTAAACTTACCTTATTTTTTTTAGAACACCGGCTTGCTCGCGAAGATTTGCAGCCATGTCTAGATAAACTTCTAATTTAATTTAATAGATTAAAACCAGATTAAATCAATATTAATAATAAATATTGACTTTAATAACTAAACCAGGATAATTCATGGTCTAAAGTCATAGGCCTCTGCTTAAATTAGAATGCAACAAAGATAGACATTATACTAAGACATTTAAGATGTTTCAAACAATGGATAAACTCTACACCCTAATGAGATCACATGGAATAGATGCTGAAATCTAGCATCCAACATCATAAGATGGAGTATGTAGGACGGGATAGCGACACAATGAAGAATCTATGTATTTGGTTAAGGAATGGAAATGTAATTCCCTAAATCAGAAAAGCGAGACTGGATAATATAGCATAAGCACCTTCAAGATATGGATGTCCTTGACTCCTGTGTAAGAATGAAGCAATCTCATACATGAAAGCAGATTAACACACTTAACGGGATTATCCATATGTAGAAATGAGACAGGAGACAAGTCAACTGAGAGACCTAGAATTAGCTTAGAAAGATCTGGACCTCTTCAGATCAAATTTAAAGATATGATGATATTGATACCAATTGTACTAACCTTTCAACAAATCTAAATGAATCTGAAGATTAACAAGAATTACAAAGGAGTACATTAGTGCCAAACAACTAAATCTGGCTTAGATAAAAACACTAAGAGAGGAGAAGATGAGCTCATAAAAGGAAAAGAACGAGAGGGAGTAAGGATCAATATGTAGCGTATCGTATGAACACACCTAACTGGATTTAGAAAATAGCTAAGTTAGAAAATAACAATGCAAATAAGAGACACAATAAAAGAGGAATAAATAATGGCATTGATTATGATGTTAATAATCATGATAAGTAAATTATGAACTATAGGATATGGGATGTTTTTAATGGTATGAGCTATTTCGAAGGTTGTCTATTCAAAGAGAGACAGTCGATATTAGTTATGATTCAAGATCTCTTCAGAGGTAAAGACAGAAACATCTAATGCCAAAAGTAAACAATCAGAGAATCATGTCTCTTATCTCTGCCCCAGCATGGAAACCTATCTGTTGTCAATAAAAAGAATACCTCTTAAGGATAAATCTAAATCCTCTCCTCCCTAAATAATTGAATATTATTATTCTCAATTTCTGCATTTATGTTACTATCTATCATTGAGTCCTAAATCCCTATCTAATATATATATCTCATCAATTAATATCTTCCTATGCCACCACTACACCCATCCTCTCACCTATTACATTAGTAGTCGCGCCATAACAACTCCCACACAAAACCACATTCTCCTTAACCCGGGCTTTGTATCAGACAAGTAATCAAGAGTTGTTAGAGGCACACCTCCCACTTAAATTCAAAGAACTTTCAATAAATATAACTATAAACTAATTATTCAGATTTAAATTAAAAATGAGTGTAATAGCATCTTATGACATTCATCATCCTTCATTTGCTAGTAATCTCTAGAGGAGTCCTTATCACTCGTTACCAACCCCGCATAACTAAATATTCTAATCCAATTGGAGGGTACAAACTCCATGGCCAATTGAGGATCCATCCTGATCTTAACTTCCCCAATCATCTGAAAGCCAGTCCAATGAAAATAAAATAACAGAAGGCAAATGTGAAATTCCAACCGCTCCCTTGTCGATTTAAGCTCTTTGCGATTGGGAAGTAGTATCAGATTAAATAAATTGCAGCCACAAAGTGAGTGATTGAATTAATCAAATAGTGCCTCATGTCTGCCTCCACTTCCAATGCTAGTGTAGCAGTCTTTTTAGTTAAGTTCCTGCCTTAGAGTTTGGGTTTCCACTCTGCGTTACCTCCAGCAGACCCTCGTTGCAGAGGGGAGAGTGGTTGGTCATCTTTTTTAACTCTCAGGTTGAGGAACCGAAGCCTGTCTGCATAACATAATCCATGGAGTTAGTTGTGAAAGATATAGTGGACATGTTTGATTAAGCACTTGCTTAGATTTCCTTCTTGATTTTGTCATTGGTGCTTCCATCATGTTTGAAAAAGGATTTAGAAGCATCTCCAATAGTGAGAAAGATTTTACTGATGACTGTGGTAATCAAGTCAATGATTCCGTTATCTTCTTCATCTTGTTTCTTGCTGAGAGCTCTCAAGCCAATTTTTTGAGGGATTTAGCTTGTCCAGGATGGAATACAGCGAAGAGAGCATGGAAGGCTGCAAAAGGACGATCAAGAAATTTGCATTTATTTAATTGGGAAGTAGGATTAGGTATCTCTGTAGGAATATAGATACATGTAGTGATATGTACTCTCTGGTTCTTTGTTTGTAAGTTAAGGCACATTTACTTTTCCTGTTATCAATTCGTTGATTTGATTGTCATACTTTTGTCTTTGAATTAGTAGTAGGTCAGGATGGCATAAGTGAAACCCATTATTTTAAGCAGTGCAATCTTTGATGTTAGTATTTTCTTTGGGGATCAATCAGATATTTTCTTCTTTAGGTTTGACCAATTGGATCTATATTGGGATCAGAAATAGATATGCTAAAGATTCGTAATTAGCTAAAAATCCAAAATAAGTATTATTTCATTGACAGAGAGATAGTATTCACTAGTCTCCTATAATAAATCAAAAACTAGATACAGTATTCTCCAACAATTCAGTAAACAATGAAACAATTCAAAATCCCCAAGACTTAAGCTCACTAAAGAAACAAAGTCAGAAACATTCTCTTGATTCACACCTAAGCATCGATTCAATCTTGAATGATCAATCTCATAAAGTAGCTCAACTCTGAATACAATCATGGAATTAGAAACTCGAACCAAAACAAACAATAGTCCTAAACCTAAAATCATAATAAAACCGATATTTAAGTCTTCCATAAACTAAATATATTTAAGTGATAGTCCTACTAAACCAAGAGATTCATAGACTTATCTCTGTATCAAAAGCTCTAGTATTATCATACTAATGAATGAGCAGATTATAAATATGGATGAAAGTGTCTTCTCCATGGAGACTATCAAGAGACCCTCACGAAGGCAGAAGAAAAGATAAAGGTACTTCACTACTAATAGGAGTATTAAGAGTCTCTATGTAATTCTGAGGTATAGTTACTAAACGACAACATGCTCAAGGAAGGAAGTGATTATTCATTCAGCTTTCTGTGTTACTAGAAATGTCTCTGTTAGAGATCCTAGATGGTGAGCAAGGAGTGGAGATCCTGCGCTATTGTCATGTTAGACAATGTCTCTGTCCGAATTTAAAGGGAGACAGATTATATCTAGAGTGCGAAAATCCATTTCTTTCTGAGCACACCTTACAATGAAATACGAAGAAATTGGTTTGCCTCTATGGCAGATATGTGAGTGAAGATATGTTCCTAGTTTTATTCCAAATCTAGAAAGGGAAAGTTATCCCAATTCACACTTTACAAAGAGAGACTCACAAACACGACTCCAACATTGAGACATCCCTATTTTACTCTATGGAGTAAAATATAGATGATGATGATGACTATGCATATTTGTTGAATGTCTTTCTTCATGCCTTCAGCAATGTTTAGATTCAGCAGGGTTACCATATTGCTTTCCTTGATTTTCAATCTATTCTATGCTTGCGTTGAGTTCCTTGAAGAGTCATCGGGGTTCAAATAGACTAATACGGAACTGTAAGAATAGGTTGATTGAGAAAATCTAATTTGGGCACAGCGAAATCGTTGATAAACAAATCTTCTTAAGTTTCATGATTATCGTTCCGAGCCTTCCCTTCACTGATAACATATGACTCAAGTGAGTCTAAATAAGCAGATTTGGGTTTAGAGATGTTATTATGAGTAATAATCTTTAGCATACACATTACCTAAGGGTGCATTTAATCGATTAATTATGACTTTTATTACTTCTTCAACTATTGATTCATGATGGATTGTCTTAATTTAAATAATTACTCTGTAATGAAATTATTAGATAAATACACACTTGAATTATTAGTTGTACACCCCCACTCTCCTTATTAAGTATTCCTTTTCTAGCCTCCCTTGAAGAATATATAATTATAAGCATTACTAACCATCCTTATCATCCATTTCACCTACTCATTCTCTCTTTCTACCATCTCAATAGACATCCCCCTTCACTATGCTTGTAACTCAGTGTTCTATCTTCCTCTCTCTCCTTAGTATAATATTAACCATCATTACTAAAGCTCAGTAAATCAATAATACAGGCCAACCCTCCAAACCACTCCATCCCAACGTTCCATCCCCTCCCCCTATTCAAGAAGACTTCCAACCTCACCCCAATTTTAACTTTACTATCCCTCAAGAAGTCCTCTCTCTTTCAATCAGTGTCTCTTAAATAGCCTTGATTCAACTCTATGTTCAAAGAATGGTTCCTTTAAGTTATTGATGAACCTGCAATCATCTCTCACAAGAGAGACATGAGTGATACAGATAAACATTAATGTCTGGTTTATAGTCATTAATGAAAGGATGGAATAAATAAGAGACATTTGAGAATAGAAAGGAAAGAGAAGACGAAGGAGATTGGATAGATGGAGAGAGAGGGAGGAATGACGGTGTAGGAGGGAAAGTGGTTTTGGGGTGAGTTAATAGTAGGACTTGGTTGGTTCTTAAGTTCTTAAAGTAAATAATCAGTTCAGTCTTAACGGTAAGTGAGAGACCCTCTTCATTTTTTGACCATGGATACAACTAATCTATTAATTCTTATTGCCCTTCTTATCTTCTTAAGCTCTTCTATCCCATGAACAGGCGCATCAAGTCAAGCCTAATTGTCTCACACTGTCTCTAATCATAAGACAGCTGCATCTTTGACGTTATGCGTCTTGGATAAACATTAGCACAAGGAGAGTACATGAGGTCTTCTATGGGGGCTTGAACCTAATATTTCTTCTGATGCTCTCGGGTCATTACTTTATGTTGAGAGTCATTGTGCTCCCTTAAGACTAAACAGGAAGATCTGTGCGTCTCTTGTTTGTTTGGAGACGT
>JAGYYO010000283.1:0-11017 GCA_021441625.1 Diophrys sp. 3 WChen-2021
AGGGGTCTGTGGGTGTTGAGATGCTCCTGCTGAAGGAGAAGTGAAGGAGTTGGAGAAGATTAACTCAACTTCAGACTTGCCTGTGACTGGGCATTTTAATTAAATCAATAAAAACGGAGGTATAATGATTAATGGAACCTTAAGTAACAAAACATAACATTACTAATTTAGGAATAAACCTAAAAAGAAGGTTCATTTAATTCTTAAGCTTCTATCCCGATTACACCTTTAAGTTTAATTTAATATCTATTGATGAATAGAGCGATTCCCCTTCAACTTTGATGTGTTGCTCAATCTAATTAGAGGTTCTTCATTCAAGAAGACACTGTGAGGATTCATCTCCATCAGAACTTTAAATTTTTTGATATCTAAGAAGATCTTGGCAAGCATAGAGGCTTTTAAACTCGATTACTATCATAGATTATAATTACAAATTGCCTCGTTGAATTAAGTAACCTAATGTTACACCTAATTGCAACTAATAGTATTACGAAAATACATTCTCTGCGAGTCTTTCACTCCATGTATGCTTTTTTTATTCTCTCTGCTTAGTATAACAATCCTAAGTAAGTTAGCTTCTGACTACTTCATCAGAAAGATTTCTGTCCTTATCGGCCTCTTGTTAGTTATAGCTGCCTCAATCTTTCTTTTAGCTGAGTACTGATTCTTCACTAAATACTCATAGCCTTTCTACAAGCTGCATGACACTCTCTCCATTGGTATGTACTTTTAATCAGCTATTCAATTAAGCCTTAGGTGTCGAAATGCTTTCTAATTCTTAATCGTTTTGGATTTAAAGCCAGATATGTAAAGATTTTATCTTCTCAGTGCCACAATGATGTGGTGTAGTAGTATATGTGCTGATTCTTTACTCTTGACTTCGATCACAAAGTCGTCAGCGTAAAGTATGAGGATATATAGGACAATCTTTCATTCCCTTCTCAATGCTGATTCCATATATAAATAGAAAAGGAGGGGAGACAATACCCCTCACTAGATTAAGTATTGATTATAACTATCAGTTTAGTCTCCAGTCTCTAATTTCTACTCTTGATAGATCTCCTGTATGGTTTGGGCAATAGCTTCCTGTATGATTTTAGAGACGTTAGGGAAATGATTATTCAAAATTGTCTTTACTACCACCATCATTTTGGATCTCCTAACAGAGTCATAGGCTTTCTTTATGCCATCAGTCATTACAATTCCCTCAGTATTGCACACTTTGATATCGTTCAATTTGGATAATAGTTTTGAGGAGATTGGGTCGTGTACCCATCATCTGTCTGAATCAGGCCTGTGATGTATTTCCATGAGTTGCCTTCCGTTAGAATTAGTTTAGTTTTCTCTAGTGTTTTGAGGAAGGGAACCTGTTACTGATATTATTCGTGTGTCCTCAACTTCAGCTCTTCTTCTTCTATGATGCTTCTATTATTTTAATTATAAAATGAGATATAACTTAGAGAATTAAAGATATATCAATCACTCATAGTTCTAGTTTGAACACGAGAGTGTCTCTAGTCTTTTATTCTCTTCTAATACTTTTGTCGCCCTTTACTACATTCAGACCTACTTAGGCACTACCACATCTGTGCACACCCCTTCGACTTCATTTGAAGATGATCCTTTTTTCATTGATCTAGTCTCTGAGGGCAACTCTCCCAAACCCCCATATTACTTTTACACTCAAAGTAAATACTTGTACAGAAATATGTGGAGATGGAATAGACTTTGGGAAATTTGAAAAGGAGATATTAAACAGAGATAAAATAAAGGTCATATTTAAATGAATTTAATAGCCATTCAGTGATATTACTGTTTGACAGCCTTGCCTGGTAGTGGGACCAACATTCCTCCAATATCAGTACCTTCAGCAAACTCTTTCTGGACTAATTCACATCCCATAAAGCATTCTTTAATTGTGCTTGCTTTGATTTTCTAAAAAGCTTGCCATGTCAAATCCAATCAATCTAGGATTAGTTTCAGGCTCCTGCAAAATTAAAGAAGGCAACCTTACCAGTTTCTGATGACTAGACCAATTCTTCTGTACTTTTTTCTTGACTCTGTTGAAGACATTTTCTATTGCAGAATCTTGTGATGAATACGGAGAGGGGAAAAGTTTAGAAATTGTAGAATGCTTAAACACTTCTTGAACTAATTTAGATATGTGATAGCTTGAATTATCCAAGAGAAGGGGTACTTCTCTATTGTATCTTTGTACACTTTCTCTACGACTAATATAATCAAAGCAAATACAGTTGATGTTTGTCCACATTATAAAGAATACTCACAAGAATCCCATCCTGTCAACTGAGCATACTAAATTCACTTTCTTGTTCATAGAAGGTTAATGCAGGTGTTATTAGTACCCTATAGTTATCCAAGAGTTAGATTTCATGTGTCTGAAGTTACAATGAGTAAACCTTTATCTCTTGCAAGAATATTATTGTTAATATCCAACATACTGAGAATCTTTAACTAGGGGCAGGTTGGATGGTTTATTATAAGAACAATTCAGATATTTGTGCAGAATAGTAGCAAGTAATGATTTAGAAGGAGTGTAGTTCATGCGTTATTTTGCCATAATTTAGAATTTATTAATTCGAATTATGCTATAGCTAAGTTGATAAACAATTAAATTAAGGTGCCTATTTGTTTCCTACACCCAGTCAGCTTCTAAGAACATTAGCATGAGTAAGTAAGTCCCTCAAAGAACTAATGGGGATTTTCTGTTAAATCTGTTACTCTGCTAGTGGAGTAGCATCTACAACACTTGCTTCTTCTTGATTAAAATTAAGTTTCTCCATCATTAATCTAATTAAATAGAGAGTGATTAATTCCACTCATCAATCATTCTGGCTAAATGGACTCTCAGTCCAGACTTGTCCTTTTTCAATTAATGTTCAGCAATAGTTCTATAAAAGATAGTTCAAACTTCCTCTTCATAAACTCACATTATTTAGGAAAGTCTTTTTTGTTGGATGAATTTATTGGCTTCATTTGTCTTACTTGTTAAAGATAACAGGAGTTTCAATATCCATACTTGATGATTTAAATCAATGCAAAATTCTAATTGGTTAGTTGCAAACTCAGTGTTCTTGGTCAACTCTCCATGAGATGGAAGAGCCGGATCATGGTTCTTGGGCTTCAACCAAGAGGATTCTCTGCATGCTAACTCTGTACCTGATTTTTAATTTGAGTTAACTTACCATTGATTGTTTCATGGGACACAGCAAATGAAAAGTAATCATAGTAATTCAGAGTTACATTACATTACTTTACAAATCATAAATTCAATCCCTTAATTATTACTGCTTGCACAACTAGTCCCTGGTCTAAACAGGGCTAAGCTTCTTCACTTCGCATCTCCCTGAGCGCTTCAGTTCTTACAGCCCCTGCTTCATTTGGCTGCTTATATGTTCTTGTTAAGTGCCTGAATTAAGGTAAGACTGAGGCTTTCGCCTTTAGTGTCCTATTGTTTGCTAAATAAGGAAATTTCAACTCAAGAACCTACCTGCTGAATGATTCAGGGCACGTCGTGTCTTTATGAGATCTATTGAATATCCAGGCAGTGAGAACTGATCCCTTACTTATTACAGTACTCTAATCAAGTGCGCTTCATTCCCAGAATTAATTTGGGTCTTCTCTCCTCCCCAACATCTCCATCTTTTCTCCCACTCTTTTTGTGATGCTTGCTCCTGAAATTGGAAGGCAGCTCTTTAAGCAGGTATTGTCTTGGGATTCCAAAGGTAAGGCTAGCAATTCTTCTTTAGGAACGTGCTAGTGTTTGAGCCCGCATGCTATTATGGATTTTGTCTGAGTAAGTGTCTTCCCAGAAAGATCAAGGGAGTCATCTTCTCTTGTTGTTTATTTCTTTTACTTGATCAACCTTTTATTATCCAGTTAAGATGAGTGCAACAACAATTGATAATAGGTGACAAGTTCTTGAATAGATTTACTCTCTCCAACTCAGTTGGATGCTACCTTTTTGCTGATTACATCAAAGCGCCATTTACCAATTCAAATTAGGGCTTCTCTCTCAGCTCCCAATGTCGTCCACGGTGTTCACCTTATACGACCAAAGTCTTTCTGGTAGCTATTTGTGGCTATTACAAGGTTTTTTTAGGAAGTTTAGGAGTCTTCCTGCTACTCCTTCGACTTTGATTTAACAGACATAGGTCATTGTCTCTTCATGGGTGGTTGAGATGCACACAGAGTACAGGACATGCTGTCCATTCATGAATGGGAAAGGAAGGCCCCTGATAAGTTGGGGATCTCCCAGATCCCTTTTGGTAGTCTGTTACCAAGGGCAGTGCTTCACTCCCTTTCCAAGAATGACCTTTTAAATTATCTGTTTCGTAATTCAGAGTTGTAAGCTGCTTTGACTAATGGGACCTGAGTATAATGGGCTTCCTCTTCAATGCCTTTGTCAAGGGATAGGCCTGGAATGGTACCAATTTCGATCACTAGCGCATAACCATGATCCTCAAGGGATGTGACATTAACAGCAGGACATGTGAAACCATATTTAAAATTAATTATATTATTAATAATGAATTCATTCCCTTTCTGTCATGTGTGCCCGACTTGGATAAACTTACTCCAAAATCTAATAATTCTTTGGTTAGGAGAATGGCTTTCGTTGTTCTCAAGTAAGCGGGAATATTGGTCTTACCTAGTAATATCTAGGTTCTTGATAATTAGTTAAATAGATCACTTGAAAGCTAATTTATTTTAGATCTGAATAACTTAAGTTCAATTCATTAGGGAATTTATGAGAGCTCATAGCCTTTCCTGTTCCTATTGTGTTTAGGGCTAGTTCCAATGTCTTCCTAATTTGAGTTGCTTCAGCTTCTTCCACTTGATCTCTAGTTTCTTAGCTATCTATGTATAGAGCGTCTTAGAGATTGTTTTGGATAAATTCTTTCAGTAAGTCTCAGGTGTTATATTGTATTAAATTTGGATTTGACTAAGTGTCAGACATTTTGATTACTATAAAGAACTCTGATGGGTGGTTGATTCCCAGTGAAGCTCCTGCTAGTCTTTTTATTGCAGCTGATTGTCCAGTAGAGCTTATGGTGCTTTTTGTAACATCAAAAAGATCAATATCAAGCAGTTCTCAGTGCGTCTGCACTCCCTCATCATTTTTCTTTCCTATTTATCTTGATAGAGAGAGCGCTGCACTCATACTAATTATTATTTCATAAATTTCATCATAATACTCTTGGAAATAATTATTTAGAGTCTTTCCAATATTTTCACTCCTATTCATTATTTAAATATCCACTCTCTCTTTTTTCTAAAATGAGATACTCTTTACCAGCCTATCCACATCCTTAGAAATGGTATTCTTCTCTAATGAAGTTGAATCATAGTAGACTATCCCATATCACTACAGCTGGACTCCTCTGTCAGACACTCAGGAACCCTTCATGTAAGGCAATACTCAAGCCTTGCTTTAGAAAAACCCTACACCTCGGTATCAGTAAAAGCCGCCTTGTCGCGGCTGTGAGGATAGGAGAAAACAGGTTCTAAAGACTGTGAAGACTTTGATGATGATGATGATGGATTTGACTCGTTTGAAGAAGAACCAGACAAAGGAGAACTCAATTTTAGAGAAATTAAATAATTAAGGAGAATGAGAGACTCTCCCATTCTCTATTTCTTTTATTTTCATAGTATTATGATGATATCTTCTATCTCTTGCGCTTTCGTTCATATGATTTTTAAAGATCTTAGTCATCATTTCTACACAGCATTTAATTGTGATGTGATTTCATCTGTAAAGGATTCTACAGATCTAAGTTAATTATTTACAACCTGTCCTTCCTTTAAACTTGATACTTAAGACTCATTACTAGATTCATTAATAGCTATAGCTACTTAACTTAGTTTTTACTCTAGCTGGGTTTCATATTAGATATCAATTCCGCTCTAAGGATTTCTAATTCCTTTGAGAATTCCATTTCAATGTTTCAATTAAGCTGTTAAGATTTCCCTCTATCATAGATTCTTATTTACATAGATCATCAGTCTTCTGATTAAGGTTTACAAAGTCTTAGGTAATTCATCTAACCTATTGTTACTTTCTTCTATCCTCTCAAGATCATTGTGCCAATCTTAACGTCTTTCTCTGTTTCTGTATCACCAACTCCTAAGATGATTCCTTAGTTGCTTTTAAATAAATCTCCAAGGTACTCCCCTCTGTTGTGTCTTCTTTGACAGATATTTTAGTGAATTCACTCACTCTCTCTATGAAATGATTACTTTCAAATCGATTTACAGAACAGAGTTATGAATGAAATTAATCTGTTATTGGATTACCTTGAGGAAGAGTTTATTGGTAAACGGGATAACTCATTAATAGCATTGATATCAATGAACTGCTCAATAGATTCTCAAGAATCATTGTAAGAAGGAGAAGAGGAAATGACTGGAGACAATGGATCTTTTATTTAATTTGTTTTTAGTTTAAGAAGATTATTTTGATTTATTCCAATATATTGTAGATATTTATTCTTTGATTTGATGAGAAGATAAACAATTTAATTAATGTCAATATTATGGTGAAATTCTATCAACTAGATCAAGTACCATAAGATGGAATATGCTACATAAACTCACGAGTCCTATATATTTGCACTAATACATCCTTACAAGTAATGCAAGCTTTTCTACTCCCATATTTTACATCCGAAAAAGTCTCTTCTCATAGTATCCATAGCATAAAGACCATCAATCGAATCATACACTTCGACTATCTCAGGAACTACACCCGTCCCCTATGATTCCTGATTAAACACAAATCTAATATCACTATGTAATCTCAATCTATTTATTATAAATAGTTATCTTCTCAACTAGTTCTAGATATGAACACATAAATGAACATCTCCATTAGAATAACATGAGGCTTAGAGTACATCATCAACAAAGAATCGCCACCATTGTAGATGTACACATTTATAGAAATGATAAATTGTTAATAGATCTATAAGATAATAGGTAAATGGATGATACTTTCAAAGAATAAGATATTGTAATGTCTGAAACAATGGCTATTGAGTGTTAATCTAAGCATGGATTACATTTAAATGACAAGAGATAATGATGCATAAAATACTATTAGATGGGATAGATGGAGCAATGGATATGCTTATGTGGATAGGGAGATTACAAATCTGGAAAATTCATGAGTGGTTTTAATTTGAAAAGAGAAAGATGGCAGATTAAGAAAAGATAGTAGGAGAGTAATTAGTTTACCATCTCTGTAGAAATCATCTAAATCAGTGGGAGATAAAGTAGAATAAGTAGAGAACTAAACACCTGAATTTCCACAGTGGAAATTCCAATATTCTGAAAGTAATATCGTTACTAAATACATTTTGATGATCTATATTTGAAACCTATATATATTATATATTCTAAGGCATGACTACTAAACATCCTTAATAAACAACTCCTGATGATCAACAGTGCTAAGAAACTCGACTATTAAAACCCATTAGAGAAGACAAGTGACTCTATTAGTTAGATATGAATAGTCTCAATTATGACCCTGCCCAAGTCCCCAAAGAAAGAAATTTTCCTAACCTAGGACGAAACCCTGTAGGTGAAGCAGAGGTTATACACGACCTTAAAAGCCTGCGAATGTCTCGTAGGACTTGGCTTTTCCAGCCCCCACCAATATCCACTTTACTCTGAGTCTAATTAGTTATTGCTATGTCATTCTTAGTTCAGTTTAGGAATTAGTATACGAGAAAGCATTCTCAATAGAAATAGTTTATGGGAAAGATAGAAATACTGATATTACATTGTTACTATTTGATTCTATCCATTGGAGAGAAATCTTACTTCTTAGAGAATCAAATAGCTACTATAGTTTGTCAGATATGTTTGCTAATTATCGATTTATGGCTCTTCAGAAGTTTTGTGGTCTCTGACCTTCGACTTTTAATCGTCATGGATCTGGTTTCCCGCCTGATCTACATTAGTTACATTTAAAGGCAATGGGTTAGTGATTAAAGTGCTTTAGTAATCAGAAGGGAAGTGATGAAGGTTTGAGTGAGGGGATATTCACTATCTTTATTTACTTCATCTAAAAATACTACATCTTTTTGATGAGAATTTAATGGCACTCCGAGAGGTCCTCCCAAGTAAAGTTCCAATGTTAATTACTTTTCTCTCTCTCTCTAAACAATCATTCACCTACAGCGTCCTGTAGTATTTGGTAATGCATTATTAACATGGAATGTAGAACACATTGATATCAAACAAACATTATTCCTTATTGATGCATCTCTTCTTGCTTTAAATAAGTAGATTATAACTCAGATAGTGCTTATTGGACCCAAATCCACACCGTCTTCTCCTCTGGACCTAGAAAACTAAATAAACTAGGGGGAATGAATATTAACCGCAGATCTCCTCTTGCAACTATCAAAGCTGTTGATAAATATCTCTATGGATATTAGGACATAGATTCTACTGCACATTTAGGCTGGCACTACGCATCTGAATACTTGTAATACAACTAATCTGCTTTCTGATCTCTTTCTAACTAGTTGATCAACATAATTCCATATTTAATAATCATGATAAATACTTATAATCTTTGGAGGGGGGAACTTTCGTCATGTCATCTCTTTCTGGTGCAATTAGATTACATCTTTAACATCTGAAGCTCTTCTAATAAGAATCTGTCATGTGTGTTTGGATCTTAGAAATCCTTAGTGAACATCGCATTTCTATGGACCTGCCAATGTGAGGCTTACACTCCTCTACAAATATGAGTGATAAGTTCTAGAAATTAAGGGAAGGATGTGCAGTGACTATAGAGAATGACTTTAATAACTTGAATCTTTGAGTTTAATTTAGAGGGCTAAGTCCTAGGTATTTGGATAGGAATTCTCTTGTGGTTGCTTGATGAGGTTGAGGAATCTATTGATTGCTGAGAAGGACAGTGTTGTGATTCTGTTGTTGATTGATGGTGAACATTGGCTGAACTGGTAAGTTTAATTATTCTAATAATGATTTGATTAATTGAATTTAAGATTTAACTTTGATATTATTGCTTCGGATTCTTTGTGTTTGGAAGTCAAATGTCATCAGCCTAAGCTAAGACTCTTTATTTAAAGAAATGATTGCCTTTGATTATAGTATCTAGTAAAAGTAGAATAGCAGCGGAGATATGCTCAGACCTTAGGGTCCTCCAATATTGCTAGAGAATTCGAATGAGTATTCAATAGATGCACTTATAGTAATCTCCTAACTAATTATCTAAGTTCAGCTCTGTCGCTTTGGAAAAATCTATATAAAGGATAATCTACTTCTTTTTTATACTCTTTTCTCAATCTGAGTCGCTTGTAAAATTTCCTAGATATGAACTCCCAAAACCTTTTCTAATAGTCTAAAATGTGATCCCATGCTACTTCGTTGATAAGACAGTTGGCTATGATTAGTAGATGAGTCTAGTGTCTTCTAGGGACCTGGATCAGATCCTCGAAGGCGTGAGCATTATATTCATATGTAGGTCTAATGTTCCTCCGTGATGGTCTGCATCTGGTTTCTGTCTTTGATGCTGTGTTTGTATGAGTAATCCTTTAGAGTAGATGTATTCACCGGATTAAGTGATGGAGGGTTGCGTGACCCAAATGTTTCAAGAGCTCCCACCCTTACAACTCCCGTACTCCCCCTCCATGTACATTCTCTTCCTCATCAACATCCCTCCTCTAATTCCTCCCTTAATATTCCTGTTCACTCTTCTCCACTTAATCCCCTCTCTCTTCCTCCTCCGTCCCTCCCACTCCCTAAGCTTCCCTTACCCATTCTCTATGAATCTCCCTCCTCCAATCTCTTCACCCACGCCCCCATCCACTCTCCCCACTTAACCTAATACTTTCCCTCTCTGTATTATGCACTTACATCTTTTCTCCTGGTTTACCCACCACAACCGTTGTTGGAATCCATTCCCACGTCTTATGTTTCTCTCTATGTCATGGAGATCTCCTTGTAACCTTCCCAGATAGCAACTCTCATTATAGTTCCTGTTAATGATGAATCAATGATCTAAGAGATTTACTTAATAATATATATACGAGGGATGGATTTGATACGTAAGTGCAAACACATGAAGGATAGTTAGAGGATATGGAATCTGATCATATTGATGCGTGGGGGTATTCATATGAGACATCTATGTTGATGGGGATGAATACGAAGACGATGAGAGTGCATTAGGAATAGTCATTTGGGAGAGATAGTCTTACGAAGATTCTGAGGGGGACTGGTAATGGGTTAGATGGACTTGGTGGGGAAATTGTGGTTATATTATTTGAGTAAGATAGAATGAATGTGGTTTTGTTATTTGAGTGGTTCGGAAAGAGACTTATTATTAGAAATAGTGACTTGGTTATTCAATGTAGAATTTGATTTAGCAACATCTACAGTTAACTTTTGAAGAAGAACAGGATACTTCAATGAAAGCAGAAAAGTAAGGCCTATTCAAATGGAATAGAAGACAGTCGGATAACTAGAACAGAAAGAATACATTAGAGTTGAGACGGAAGACTTTACTAAACATTAAGAAGGGCAAGTAAACTCTAGGAAGAGAATGAATAAGTAGGAGATGAAATATCAGCAATTAATCATGAGATGCAAGTGCAATCTACAAGAATGTTGAAAAGAATGAAGCATGATCATAGATAATCTATGAGACTACCTCACCAAATAGAAATAATCCCAAGTAAAGTTAAATCAGTCCCTGATCTCTCCAAGAATAGCCCCCAAATCCTCTTCTCCTCCATCAAATCCAACAAACAATAAGTAATTATATATTCATCATGCTAAGGCAGTGTTAATCTATCATATGCAGATGAAGAACATGTACTAATGAGGAATGAACTCAAATGGAAGGAGAAGAAAAGATTAAATAGAGAGTGAGATGCAGTTAAACAGGGACAGGTGGAGGGGAGGAGAGAGATTGGGGAATGGAATTGGTGGAAAGGGAGATTAGGATGTG
>JAGYYO010000284.1:0-11017 GCA_021441625.1 Diophrys sp. 3 WChen-2021
AATTCACTTAGCATTCCATACCTTTCCTTTACCCTCCATTTCTTTAAAGCAATAGTTAATTGAATTTTAAAGAAAGAATTTAAGGCCCTCTTTAGGTTCAGAATATTAGGATTGCTTAATCACAGTTCACATTTAACCTAATGGACATCCTCCCTGACCTAAGGAACTCTGCGTAAGTCAAGGACATCCTCCGGGACCTTGTTAATTGAAGAGGAAGAATTCAAACTAAAGAATTTAAACAGGTTATTGGATGATTGACTGTCGTACTTTATATCTAATGTCTCTTTCATTGACGAGATTTGCTCTTTTGATGTCATACTCATGTTATCTTATGGTATTTCTAATACCAAGTGTTCAATGTACTGAATTTACTCACTCATGGAACTCCATTGCTTATTTGTTGTTCATTGTTACGTAGTTAGTTTGTTAATAAATGTGGAGAATCAGTCTCTGGTTCCTCTGCCTCATCTGCCACCTCTGGGTCCACCTCTTCCTCCTCTGGGGCCTCCTCTGGCTCCTCCTATTTCACCAGCTCCATCTCTTCTTCTCTTTCCATCGTCATCAAGAGTCTTCAAGAAGTCTGAGTAGGATATGTATGGGGTTTTGAGGGATTTTTGTCTAGAAGCATATTCTTCTTCTCTAATGGACAGTTTGATAGCTTTTCGATGATTTTCTTTTTATATAATTAAATATTAAATCAAACATGACTCAATTGTAAATATTTCATGGTTCTGCTCATCACTTCCTTAAATATATTAATGATTGTTAGATTTGAGGTTTATCTTGCTTTTTAAAATAGAGCATCGACGAGCAAAGCAAAATTCTTCCTAAAAGGTGATCATTCAGAAGCTTACCTTGGTCTGTAATTTATGTCTGAAGAACCAATTCTTCCAGTTTTAATCCTTGCAAAAAACATTTCTACTGGAGTACAGTAGAAACTGTATGGAGCGGTGTACATCAATCTCATTCCAGAATCTTTAACAAAGCCCATGATCATTTTTGATCTATTATAAGATGCATTATCTCATAAAAAGACCATTTCACTTCTCCAATTCTCATTTCTGAGCTGGAGTTTAGAAATTAATGATATTAAAAACATTTTCACTATATGTTCATTTGTGTTTCCCTAGTGAATACTCATATAAGCAAAGCCCTTGGAGCTAATGGCAGCCAAAATGCTAATCCCAGAAAGTCTCTGTCCATCAGACTTGTTCCCACTTTCATTACTGACCATCCATTCCCTCTCTGTATTCACCATGTTTTGGACTGAACTCCCATCAAAGTTAATGACTTCTTTGTTTGAATTGACTTGCTCAAGGAGACATTTAGCGAATTAAAATCTCAACATAATATTAAATTTAGAATTGGCTAGAATGTTAACATTTCTGGTTTTTCTGTAAGACATTTTTAGATCTCTTTTCATTAATTAGCTCAATGTCTTTTTAGATTATAAGATGCCTATTTTCTCTTCTAACTTTTATTGATATTCTCCTAGAGACTTTGGCCTGCTAGGGTTTTATGCTAAGTCTAATATATTTTAAGCAAGAGTTCTTTTATTCTTCTTAATTAATTTTATTTAGCTTTTGAGTGATGACTCAGTAATTTTACCTGACTTTGCATCTCTAACAACTCGACTAACGGTAAATGTACTAGTCTTTAGGTATTTGGCTGTTGTAGCTTGCGTTTCTTTTTACTTCAGCACTAAATCTAAATTCTTAGATCTCTCTCAATTTTCTGTATTTTAGAGTCATCATAAGAAATATTGAAGACCTAAGCATTATTTGAAATTCTTACCTTTTTTGAGAATTTATCGAGTTTTTTTGTATATTTCTCTGATTTTTAACTAATTGTACTATTATATTTTTCAATAAAATCTGGGCCAATTATTGAGCCTTTGTCTTCTTTCTGCTCCTGATGTTCTACTTAATTATCCAAAAGATTTAAAGCAGTATTGATTTAGTCTTTCCAAAATTAAGCTTAATGTTGGTTTAATACAAGATCTGTTAAATTCTTTCCAGTAAGAGCTGCTTTAGCAACAGAGTAATCAAAAACTAGCTGGCCAGGGTTCGATTTGTCTCGGATTATCCCATTTGCGAGGATATTTAGCATCTAAGAATCACTAGATATCCCATAAGTGTAGTTTCTTCTACCACTGTCGGCTCAGATTTCTTACACTCTAGTCCAACACAATATTTCTTTTCTCCTCTGTTCTTTTTGGGTTCCTAGGGCTCCCTGAATAAAGAAATTATCATCTTCTGATTTATCGCTCGCCAGAGATTAATTAGCTACCTAATGAGTATGAACTTTACTTACCTAGATCATCATTATTCCTAAAAAGCTCAGAATTCATTTTTTTAAATAATTAAAAATCTTATCAGATTATTCCCTGGAATATTTTATTATCAGAATTCAAATATGTAAATGTTAGAATTCTAATGAAACTTTTAATAAATAGTTCTGACCTTCATGTAATTATAATCTGATTTGTAAAAACCAATGGAAAAAGTATTAAGCACTGATTTCAAGTCTAAATTCAGCTCTAAGAGGGACGTCTACATATTCCTCGCTCTTACCTGTCGTATTTATTTACCCCCAGAGAAGTATACTAACATTTACTTCCTAAAAGAGATTATTTCTCAGAAAAAGAAGGTAATGTTTAAAATCCTTTATATATATTAGTATTTTACACAAGACACAATAAGCTTAGTCTATGTGCCCCATTATGAAGGGATGAGACTTAAAGATTTGCATGCTTTTGCTGAAAAACATTTAGAAGTCATGGAATATCTCCCTTCAAAAATTGATTGGAGTAAAACCCCAAGGGATTACTTCGCTAACGTAGGTCTCAATCATCATTTTCATCATAGATTTGTAATTCTGTGAAGAGGGAAGCTTTCTAAGCTTTGATTCAGAACTCTGTTAAAGAAAGAAAAGAAAGAGTGATCAAATCTTTTAACCTTGAGATTTAGGCCGACCCTTTAATAGCCAAACATCTGGAAAAAACAGACTTTGTTGGAAGTAAGTTGACATCTTTTAATTCTTTAGCGAAGAAGGGTAGAGGAGTTGATCTTCTCAAAGCATCAGCTAAAAGAAGATTTGCAGTAGGGATGGACGAAGAGATGGAGCCAGGCTTGGAAGAGGTAAAAAGAGACAACAAGAGATTAAGCACCCATATTGATAGATTGACAGAATAGAATGAATAATATAAAAGAGATATAACTGCTCTTTAAGATCAAGTGGGGAAGTCGAAGCCAAAATACAGATCTGGATTAATGGGAACACCAAAGAAATGAGTTTAAGATTACTTTAAATTATTGGATTTATTGTTCTTAATAAGCATTAAACATACTTGACTTTGTCTGAAAGATTATTGATCAATGAGTACTTTGTGAATTAGCATATGAAAGTAATGACTAATTAGATCTATGATGAGTGGAAACTAATACATAAGGTTAATGCATGTGTGTGTATATAATATTAAAATATAATTAATAATGTCGGGTAGAAAAGCGAAAGGTAATCCTTCTAACGCAATGCCTCCTCACATGCCTTACTTTCCTTACACTATGGGTCCCTCTCCTCTAAACTCTGGCTACTATCCTCCGGGAACTCCTTATAACCCTACAGATTCGACTACCAAATAGAAGGCTAAGAAGAAAGCTAAGTAAGATAAGATGATCTATGATGAAAATGAACCAATCGTTTGGTGTCCTGATACCTATGTGAAAGATCTTAGGACTGATCGTTTATATTGTCCTATCTGTAAAAAATCCATTGGTCTCATATAATCTCTGTACAAGCTTAAACAGCATTGCTTTAATGGTGAGTATCATACTGCAGCATCATTCAAAGATGTTCCCCTCCCACCTAAAATCTGGATTGAGAAGAACTCAGGGATAACAATCAAATAATAAGAGTAAGATCCTAAGTAAAGTGTGAACAGAGATGAGCAATAAGATACTACTGATAAAGAAGCTTTTGATTTAATATTAGACAAAGTAGAGGAAAGGCTTGATGCAAAGTTGAAAGACTTTGAACAGAGATTAGCTATCATTATTGCTGCAGAGTTTGAGAAAGCAAGATCTGAGAATTCATGAGTTGCTCTTAATTAATACTTTTCACTATGATTCTTACTATAGATCAATCATCATCATCTAGCCCAGAGATCGGGGGTCAAGTATTGGTAGGTCTTCTTAAGAGCATCAAAGACAGACATAAGGAAATTCTCTTCAGTCTTGGTGGATCCTGATGATGAAGTGAAACAATCATCAACACAAGCGAATTGCAAAAGCTTCTTGGGGACTAGGGCTCCGACGATACCTGATCCTCTTGGAGCTGGGGATAAGTCTGACACTGACGGATCCGCACTTTCTAAAGACCTTCTCAGGGACGGTATGGGAATGACCAATCTTATTTCCCCAATATCCTCTTCTGACTGGGGCAAGGTTGAGTTTACCATCAGTGATGGCTCCCTTAATGGCAATTTAGACTTCTTAGCGAGCTTAAGTTCAATAGCAACATGACCCTCTTTGTCTCCAACAGCAACTACAGCTTTGAATCTGGTTCTTGTCCAGCTCTAGTTATCTTTTGGACTGAAGCGATCTTCATAACCTCATCTTCGAGCTTTTCTCCGAGGATCGTATTGACAATCTGCTCTTCCTTGATAGGGAGAGAGAAAAGTTAGATTTCTTCAAGAGTATTGATCTTTCCAGCTTGAACGAGTCTTCCAAGCTTAGTGACTGGAATCCATTCTTCCATATCCTTCATTCTTCCTCTTAAGGGTCCTCCTCTTCCTCCAGCTGGTCTTCCTCTTCCAGCTCCGAATCCTCTTCTTTCATCAGTAGTGGCATCACCTTTAGCGGTGGCGACAACTGAAGCTTCACCTGGTTCGTAAGTAGGTACTTCGGCAGACATTTAGGATTTATTCTGTTGTTCATTAAACTCTTATAGCAACTGCATTATTCTAAACAACATTTCTGCAAGGTACAGAGGATGAAAGAACTCATTATAGTTATCCATATTGATTTAGTTCATTATGGCAATAAGAACTTCACACTTCTCTATCAGTTTAGTATTTTATGTAGCGATTGAAGCTGAACAAGCCTCTCCTACTCTATAGGGATCGCTAAGCAAAACTGAATATATACGAGACTAACAAAATATATCAAGAGGTCATTCATTTTACTTAAGGAGGGATTTTCCTATCTGGATATGATAAATTCATATGAGTACACATCAACCACTCTCATTTAGCAATGGTGGTACAATACAGTCTACTTTAATACTCCTCTTTTTACAGATGAAGACTCCTTCAACACTGTGCAGTTAATGAATGATAATAATAGACATATAATTAACTCTGATAATGAAACAAGTAATGTTCAAATGGAACTAAGACACAGGTAGTGTCACTGTTAACTCAGTATTAGGAATGGAGTTGAATCATGGACAACATGGACTCACAGCAAGGACAACTGTGTTCTTAGGAGGATGGATCTAAGAAGAAGGAATGGTTATCATTGGGCCAATGGCTCTTGAGGAGAATACCACGTGATTCAGATGACCTCTTGATGCTAATGACTGTACAGTAGTAAAAACTGAGGATCAGTATAATTATTTAACAAATCCAGTTGTTTTTATTAACATTGACATAATATCTATCTCCTACTTGATTTAAGATAATCCTTATATTGATTATAATCAATGTGATGACTAGATTGATTGTATGATTACACTCGAGGTCAATCTTCCAATTTATCAACCTGCCCTGGTTAAGCCTGTCATCCATTCACTTTCGAGTTTAGATAAAATGGGAAGTCAGATTTATCTGATTGGTTGGATACTTAAATTGTCAGGCACGTAATCAACACTTAATGCCTATATTGAGAACAATACATCTTAGGTTGGTGTTTATACATTTGGATATGATGAAGAGATGACTATAGTTTTGAAATAATAATTATTATTAAGACAGATGATATTTATGTGGCTTATGTTGTGTATTGGATAGGTGAGCCAAAACAAAGGACCCCACTTCCCTTTGAACATTCTCAGGCTCGGGTACACGCCCTTCCCAAGTCTTGATGGCCGAGCATATAATGAGCAGGTAAATTGCTCAATAGAATCTAGAATAGATTGTTAGTTTCTTTATTTATAGCATTATCTTGACTCCTTAATATTTAATTTATATGAGGAAGGTGTTACTCTCCATCTATTGAATGATACACTATCTCTTTTTTTAATGTATTCATGATGGTTATGGAAGCTGTTTGAATTTATAAGAATAGGTCAGTTGTATTTCTTATTGGATGACGTGAAACTAAAGAATCAAAATCAATCTATGGCAATTACTCTTAACTTTAGAAGTCTCTAAGAGATAATTAAGTTTATCAATGGTCTCTTCTCCCTGTTTGTAAAGTGATGAATCCATCCAATTGTATTATGATGTAATGTAATGTGAGCTTAAGCATATCTGGGTGAATATATCCTATGACACAACTAAACTTACAGGTGTAGATATTAGTATCATTATCAAATTAACAGACTCTCTTTAACTGCAACTATGTATTGAGTATTTCTACAATTTATCAATCTCAATCTCATTTAATAATAAGGAAAGAAAATAATGTAGCTATTAAAATATGAAACCCATGCAAGGAACTAAGCTGGGGATACTGTCACAGAAAATAAATGAAGATAGTGAGTAAAGAGTCCATGAATGCATAGACACACCCTTTGATTAAATAGAGAGGATATAGGCAGTTCAAATAGTGGAGCACTAGATGCTCTCTTCTAAATAATTGAAAACCTTGTTAACTATCCTTACTCTGATGAGAACAGAGCCATTGATTTAACTTATTATAAATAAAAGATATTTAAGTTCCCTCAAGCACTTGATTTCTTGCGAGTAATAGGTTTAAAATGGTTCATTAGATCAATCAATTGTATTTCTCTACTAATTAACTTTCCCTAAAAGTATTAATTGCAAAGAAGATCTTGACTTAAAGATTGATTAAAAGATCATAGAATAAAACCTAGTTAATGTGGAACCAAACTCTCTTTTCCATATTTCTAAAAGTACTATGAGGTCCTTTGTACTAACCTGACATTGAAACAAAACAATGCAGACCATAAAATTCTTACCTTGAGAACATGAGATTCTGTCCACTTGAAGGATTCCAATCCGATATTGCTGTTAATGTTAATCAATGGTCTCTGTATTAGAATTGATAAAGAACTTTATTAACTGTAGCTAGCATAATTGATTATAGGAATTAATCAATGTCTATTAAATATCATTAATGGAATCTAAATTAAATTATCTAACAGTAAAAGCATCATCTCTAGAAGCAACTCCACTAGCCGAGTTCCTGAAACTCAAGAAAAAAGAGATTACTTCTTCCAATAACTTACTTGAAAGATTAACTTTCCAATAAGCTGACCTGGTGCCTAGAACAAGTATGCAGTTTATTGACTTCTTCAATGATGAAACTGTGACTTTAAGTTATAAGTTGGCTTCTGAATTAGTTAACACTAGCTCAACCACTGTTGGATTCGAGTCACGTGAAATCATTCCTGTAGTACTCAAATCAAGATAATCTCCTCTCATCTCATAAATCATTGAACCTGACATTTACCAGTGCAGTGATGGGTTCGGGAATAGTTAATATTAAATTCAAATGAAGCTTCTTAGAAGTTATCTCTGTTTATTGAAATGAAGATTATCTTGTTTGTCATCTGATGGTCCTTTAATCTCATAGGGGATTCAGTTAACTCCTTCGGACCCAGTTGAGCCGGGGGAGGGGCCTAAAGAACGCTGATTTCCAGATCAATCAGTTTCCATTTGATGATCTTATTCATAGCAGTAGATAGCATCTCAATAGAATTTCTACTCTTACTATGTGATCCTCTCATTTGTCATATAAATTACTGTGTTACTCCTAATACATATCACAAAATCAAACAATAGTAACTGAATAAAGCTATTCTTCTTCTTCAAATCATAATTAATATTCCAAATCAAGATAAGAGAAGACTTGCTTCAAGTTTTATTGATATGTTATGGCGAAATGAGCTATTGGAAACAGTGGAGTTGAATTTTAAAATCAAGAAGTTAGATTCCTTGGTTAGAGGATCAAAAATTAAGACTGATATTGTTGAAGTGAGACCACCTCTCAAACTTACTTGTGACACCTTCCTCTGCACTGATTCTGATGATGATTTAATAGATAAACACGTAAATGAAATAGTTTGGAAAATAAAGAGAGTTGACTTTACTTGCGGGTTTGGTAAATCTCTTTTTGAGAAGTAAAGTAGCAAATTGAAACCTAGAAGGATTAGTTTAGAAACCATTAAACTGTAGAGATCAGATTAGAAATTGAATGTTCAGTCATTGCTGAAGATGTGCCAGAGAATAAGGAATGGTCAAAATCAGATCTGTCTATCTGAACTGGTCGTTATAGCAACCGATTTCGAGATTAAGCCAGCTGAGTCTGGCTGCGATATGTTCTCAGAGGAAGAAAGACCAAAGTAGATCAATGAGGAACCTTAGAAAGTAGCAGATTCAATTTACAAGAAAGGGAAAGAACCAGAAGGGTAGAACAGAAACATGAATATTCTGAGCAACTTGATGAAGAGAAGAATTTAAGATTCTGATGATAACGAAGAATAATTCTGGTTCTGACTGAAAAATGAGTTATTTAGCACTCTTCCTTTATATGGTGAAGGATAAACCAATTCATTATCCTTAATGATGGGATCTAGACCCAAATCAAACTAAATGTATATATTACTAGCTGGTCCTTATGAAATGTTTAATAAATGCAAGGAGATAAGAAACTTCATCAAACGAATTGGGGAAGCATGCTTAGAAGACTTCTTAAGATGAGGCGAAATATGTGAATGATAAAACACTTTGAGAGGGATGGATGCCAGGCTCCAGAAGGTCCCTCTTCCATTAGGTTCCGGACTTCCCCTAATGGGCTACCCACATTAGTTCTTTCGCTTGCCATCCTGTATAGGGAATGGTTTGCTACCAGCTGTCGAAACAGTTGTCTAGAATTGGGTATGCTAACCAATCAGGCTCGTTGATCGTGTTTCAGGCTCTATGTCCTCACCGGGGAACACCTTCATGGTAGACCACCGAAGTGGTTGGTGTAGGTATTCAGGTAGGTTATCGAGCTCACCCATTATCTTATACCAGGGGATTACGATGCATTCCTCTATCGATGCCCAAGTTATAAGGGTGAATATTTCTCTACCTTCCCTTGACCCGCAACTGGGTAGGCATGTACTTTCAGAGACTAAATCTTACTCGTAGAACTGAGTTCTTGCCATCCCGCAGCACACACCTTTGGCATGGGAGCAAATCCCTTATTGTCTCTCCAATTAAGACGGGTCCGGCCCCCGCCCCGGTATTAGTGGAGAAGCCAGTGTCGCTTCTCCAACTTTATCCGCAGAGAGATAAGATTATTAAATTAGAAGAATTGATTAAACAGGCAATTTAAATATGCTAGAAGCGCCAATTCAAGAACATGAAGCAGACAGTCCTGTACACTCGAATCAAGGCACGCCATCCAAGCCACAAGAAAAGAAGAATGGAGCCAACGAGCCAAGACTAGAAAGACAAACCCCAAATCCAGTGACATCAGATCTTGTAGCGCCCTCAGCATCAACTTGTTGTTCAATTTTTACCCCGACGGAAAATGGCCATGGCAGATATCAGCCGGCCACCCCTCAACCTAGGGCAGGAGATCCAGTAGAAACAATTAAACGCTAAGCTGGACAGCCATCACCACAGAGCATCGCAGATTTCCAACTAGCAACTCCAGAGAAAATCCTACAGCTCAATTGGAAAAGACACATGAACTAAGATTGGGACAGGGACAGACTAAAGGAACTACTCACAAAGATTCAAAGGGAAGAGAGACAACAGATGAAAGAGGCCTACATGAACAAAAGGAGAGGACTGACCTCACAGAGAAACATGAAAGAAGAAAGCCAGACGACATCCAATCCCCAAAGAGAAGACTCATATTCAGACACTGACCCAGAAAACAAAACGCAGATGCCAATGCCAGAGAGAAAACATCCCCACAAGACCCAGGAGATAACCATTCTAGGAAACCAAGAGTGGAAGAATGTCGAAGAGATAGCGAAGAAAGTTCTCCAGACTAAATCTCCCAACAGTGAAGTCAGCGTAGCAACCATCGCAAGGCAAGACTACATCGCACTCAGGGGCCTCCTCAAGCGAGAGGGATATCATCTGGTGATGTACAAGAGCCCAGGAGAGGTGCCATCCAAGGGATGGTGATTCGTCGGAAAGACAGATGAAAACAGACCTGGTCCAGGCCAGAGAGTTAATCTAATTAATAAGCATATTAATCTTATCACTACTATTAAACATAAATAGACCTCCGGGAAAGGAGGACGAGCAGATCAAATCCCCACAATGTAAGATCACCCTGCACAATCCACTACAATTCTCAGCTGGAACGTCAGATCGCTTCAGAAAAGACCAAATCTCAGAGCGCTCAGGAAAACACTGTCTGATCTTCAGCCAGACATAGTCTGTCTTCAAGAAACATGGCTGAATCACAGTGATCTAGAAGTCCACAGGGACTACACGCAATACTAGACATCCCCTGCCAAATACCAAGGACTTATGACCCTCGTTCACAAGAAGTTGACAGCTAAACTAATTCTACAAACAGATGCAACCCTCCTTATTGTGCAAATCAACCCAGACGATCATCTCAACAGTAGCATCATATGTAACTCATACCATAACCAGTCGAACCCAGTGTACACCCAATTAATCAATCACATCATGCATAAGAACCAAAACTTCCTAATATGTGGAGATTTCAACAAGGATGCGAAACACATCCGAAGCCAGATCAAAGCCCACAAGATAAGCTCTACAAGCTCGCCTACCAGAGGAAATCAAGCCATTGACATCATTGCAAGCTCTTACTACATCCTCAAAGAATTCACCTTAAAAAGAGGCACTAGTGAT